>BQNB010101080.1:0-24558 GCA_026074375.1 Tanacetum coccineum | reverse complement strand
ATTTAAAACAATATTTTAGTACTTTCTACTATCAATTAATTAGGAATATTATTATTTGTGTGTGTTATGCAGTATTTATATTTGTAACATGAAAAAAGAAAAAAGAATGGCGCGAGACGGAATTGGTACGAAGCAAAAACCAAGGGAAATTCATAGAGTATTATTTCACTTTTCCATTTTATCTTTCTCTATAATATTTCACATTATGGACAATGATCATATTAAGTATGGGGGGAGATAAACTAGAAAAGTTAAGAAAAAGTTAAATGAAATTTTTAGAAAATAACATTTTTATTGATCACACACAAGCAATCTGACTCTGGAATGATAACATTACTAGCATATTTATACCACCCAGAAAATTATGAGGATTAGATCTTAAGAATTCGGGTATTCCTCTTTGATACCTAAGATGATTTTATCTTTAGCTTTCTCGAGTTAAGGTTTGAATGCAATTGCAAGTGTCCCATCCATTGTTACAGCTGTCTATTTATAGTTTGTCGCCTTTTTTAGAGCATTGGTATCGATTTAAATTATATGAGTGTGCCGGTGATTTGTTAATTCTAGAACTTGTGCTTGAGATCTTTATGAGACCGCAGTAGGAACACGTTCGCGTGTTATAAATATTTTACTAATAAAGAGGTGATAAGATTATAAATACAAGTAAACAATAATTTTGTTCAAAAAGTTTTTAATAAAATTTTCTGGAATTTTATCTGTACGAATTGAAGAGCATAAATGCTGGTATCGCTATTATAATAAAAAGCGAAGGTTGCAAACTTCTAAGTTCGTTTGAAGTAGTGTGTTTATCTTAAGTATGGGGGATAGCAAGTTAGCCCCAAGCGAAGTGAAATGGTTAAAAAAAGAAGAAAGTAAAAGAAAAAAGTGATGAAGTAAAGGAATAGTTTGTTACATAACGGATCTTATCAAACAGAAGCTTGTTGCGAAAGTTTCTTCTACCATATACCACCACAAACCATAGTCATACCCCCTCAAGAACGCACTTTGAGATTGGTTTGATATCCGAAATAGAAACATCCAAACGCCATTCCTCGTAAGAATTCACATCCGAATAGTGCGATATTCCACCAAGAAGTATCTTCGCATATCCTGTCTGTCTCACTACAACGCATTGAAAGAAAATATGGTTTGTCGATACCACTACCGCATAAATAATGGGACAAACAATCGAAATCTAATATCCATTCCACGACGAGTGAGATATTAAAAAACGCTCGTTGGGAGCGCGTTAGATTTGACTTTCCAAGCTATGATATTCACCTTGATTGGCACGGATTTAACCCACCTAGTCGGCAAACTAACATCCTGTGAAAACCGAGTTCCCCATCAATCTCCTTTTGAATTGAACGCCACCAGATAAAGACCCCATCACCTTCTAACGTCCAACGTAATGATCTTCGCAAGGCAATAGAGTAGTCTCAAGAAATCTCAGCCTAAAGGAGTTAAGTTGCATCTCTTCAATTCCATCTTCTCGCGCTTTTCTTCGAATTGAGTTATCTAACTTGACGATCAATTTCGAACTAACAGTAGCATTATTATTTAACTCAAGAGCAAACATACGATTTGGGATACAGCTCTTAAATGACACCCGCCTTTCATTCCATTTGTCGACCAGAACCGCGTGTTCTCCCCATTCCCCAGCTTCAATCGGATGTATATCTGAACCATTAATACCCCGACCCTTGTAACACCCATACTTCGTGTGAACTATCGATGTCCAGCAGGTTTCAACTCCACCAGAAACTTCCCTGTTCAATTTCCCGTACTCCCCTTAAATAGCCTATCTCTTTAGTCCATAAGGAAAATTTTCCTGAGATTTAGAACCGCCAAAACCCAATTTGATGATGAGACCCCTATTAAGGGCAAAACAAGCTTGGTACCCTTTAAACCACCCTTTACCTTCGGGAGTCTAAGACGTGTTCCACTTTTACCCAAGAAGCTTTGTTACCTATTCGGATCCTGGCATTAAAGAATCCGACTACGAATAGTATTAAAGAGATTTAAGAATACCTCGAATGGAACCTTAAAAATGGAACATATGGAAATTATTGGACTAGATCCTAAACGGACTTAAGAAGAGTGAGTCTGCCTACGATTGAAAGGAGTTTCATCTTCCATCTAGAAAGATGAGATAACACCTTGTCCACCACTTCTTTCCAAGCTTGCTTCCTTGACATATTTCCCCCCAACTTTGTTACCCAAACTAAGTGGAAATGGTGTCTTATGGACAAGACACCCAAGTTTAGAAGCCTGCGTTTTTAACCACCCATCATCAACCGTTTTTCACCCATAATCTTACTCTTACACATGTTATACGAGACCAGAGCCCCGGGAAGGAAAAAAAACAATCCAAAATCGAACTAATTGACATCTATATTGAGCTCAACTCCAATTGGCCAAGAAAGATTCATTCCATCCGCATAAAACAAATGAGACAAATTCACCATGGAATTAATTTGATCCCCGTAAACAAACGCATTCTACACACGCTTGAAAAGAATATGCGAAGCTCTCCATAATAAGAATGAATAAAAAGGGGATAAAGGGATCACCTTGTTTAGACCTTCTAAATAAATTGAAATGCCTCGTAGGACTTTAAAGGTTGACAAGAATGGACCCCCTGGATGATCTAAGACAACTTTGAATCCAAGTCCTCCATCTTTCACCAAAACCAAATTTATTTAACACATCATCCACGAAATCCCAGCGGACCGAATCAAAAGCTTTCTCGAAATCAACTTTGAAAATAAGAGCGTGTTTTTTCTTCCTTATTGACACATGTAGAACATCATAAGAATAAATGGACCGTTTGGATTTGTCTGGTCTCGCCACAAAAGCTGATTGAACCTTTGACAAGATCTATTGTACCTTTGAAGTAATACCTCAGATTAGCTTCCGCTCCTATATGTAAAAATGGGGGTGTTACATTTCCTCCATCTCTTTCTTTCTCTACCTAATCTCTTTCTCTCTACCTAATCTCTTTCTCTACATTCTATCTAACTACTTTCTCTCTCTATAACAAACACACAAACACCTAAACACATACTATCTTGCTTATTCGATCCTAAATCAATATATAAGGAAAATTTACGCTTTAGTGCGTTTATCCTTAACAACAAAGAGAGAAATCTTTTTGGTCTTGAGCTATTTAATCAAAACATTCGAAGTTTTTTAGCTCAAGTCAATGGTTTGTTATTAAATATCAAATAACAACGCGGTTCTCAAATAAAAGAAAAGTGTACGTTTTAGTGCGCTTTACCTTTAAAAGAAGAGAAATCGTCTTGTTTTTGTTTGAGCAAAATGTATTCAAATTTTTCAAAAAGATTTTTAGAATCTTTCAAAAAGTTTGCTCATCAAAATGACTTGTGTATATTTTAGTGCACAACTCGGTTTTCAAATAAAAGAAAAGTGTATGATTCAGTGTGCTTTATCTTAAATAGAAGAGAAATCTTCTTGGTCCTAACTAATTTTTATCAAAATTCTTTCAAAAAAGTTTGCTCGGGACATACGACTTCGAAGTAAATGTCAGCTTAGGACTCGTTCTTCAAATAAAGGAAATTCTACATTACGGATAAGGTGGATTATGATTTTATTATAAACCTTTTTCAACAAATATAAAAATAATATCACTAAATAAATTACCTCTTTTGATGTTTATGTTTGGTGCTTACGCCATATCGGTGAAGTTTAGTTTCCTGTACAAGCTTATGGTAATTTGAACATTTCATGACTGCGCGTATGAGTGACTTCCGTTTACTATCCAATTTACTAAACTGAGTGAGTGTGAGAACAATCTTATCTATAAAGATTCGTGAGTTGCTTTGTCGCGTTATCTATGCTTGTGATCATTAATCTGTTTTACTAAAACAAAATGCTTTCTCTTTGAATGCTTGAGGGCAAGCAATAAACTAAGTATGGGAGGATTTGATAACGCTCCAAATATACATAAAAAATCCCTTGAAAATATGTGAAATATATATGTTAACGTATGAAATATTGCAAGTTTGGTTGTTTGTTGGTACAATAATTGTTTCAGGACCAAGAATGACGAGAAGGGCCAAAAGTGTCAAAGAAATCCATTAAAAGCACTAACGGTCGTTAAAGGAAGAATCTAAAATGGAAATAAATGAGGAGTTAATGAAAAGGGCCAAAGTGCGGCGCACTTACCCTAAGTGTGGCGCACTTACCCTAAGTGCGGCGTACTTCTTGGTGGGTTAAATGCAATTGAATTAGATGACCATGTACGACGCACAATTATATTTGTGCGGCGCACTTTTCCTATAGTTACAAGGAAATGATTATAATTGCACTAATTGAGAGACCTTCTAAATTACCAAATCAACAACTGATACTACAATCTTTTACTATAAATAGGGCACGAAATTCAGAGGTATAAGCATCCCATTTCTTACATTCATCTCTCAATAATCATTAGAAGTTCTTAGGGAGTTTTTCAAGCAAGTTAGGAGGTGTTCTTGGGGAAACTTGAAGTATTCTCTAAACCTTCATAGTTTCCAAGTTGTAATCACACCAGAGGTATGAAATTCAGGCCAATGATGGTGGTGGAGTAGTTTTGCTAGTAGAAATTCTGGTTAACTAGTGTTTGGATTGAAGAAGTTCTTGTAATAAACCTTACCATTTGCTTTTGGAATCGGTATAAACACGTTATTCCATTTTGTTATCATATTTTCTGAATCTATGATGATTATTATGTGTTTTGTTGTTATGAATATGGAGTAGTACTTTATATTTATTTGGGCTATCATGATCGATGTTATGAACAAGTTTTGATATAATGCTTATGAATGTGATGATAATGAATTTGATGTTTAAATATCCGGTAACTTGTTAATGTTTAATTATTCATACTTGTTGTTGATAGGTCAAAAGATTCCATCAATATGTCTATATTTTGCACTGTTTGTCTATGGCAATTCGATACTAGTTTTGTGAGAATTAACTAGTAAAATATTTATCAACCCGGAAATGAAAATGTTTAACACTTGATCATATGTCCAACGAACTTGATTAAGGGATATTATCATGATCATATTCATACTTGAATCAATCTTAATGCGCTTTATATATTGAAGACTAAAGGCCGAAAGGATTCTTAAATATATGAATTAGTTAATTGTATGAATGATTATCCATTCTTTCATGCTTTTATGCTTAAATTCATGTTTCTTGATTGTTTGCTTGTTCATGATCATTGCTCTAAGTCCAAATAAATATTGCTTTTAATCTTGAAATACTTTGAAATCTTTAGATCATAACAGTCTAAAAGATAAACCTTTTTCGTAATAAAATCGACTCTTTTTAGAATAACCAATCATGTGGAACGACCTGGTCTTACCCTTAACCTATACTATAAACGGGGGTTTATACTTTACCTGTGTGTTAGTTGGAATTCGGTTAAAACTAGAACTATAAATTTAAAGTTTTAAAACACATCAGTTGGCCACCGTATTTATACTCGTATCCTTTCCTAGTAGTACTTAGTATTGAGCTCACATATTTCAATGATTGACTTATCTACTACTATATATAAGGCATACCATAGATCTCATAGAAGCAAGTATAAGCTGAACACCACGCACATAGATCCTTTAATGCAACTATATGAAGGTTCTTAGGTTATAGTCTAGGCCAAACCACCTAGTTCTCTATAACCTTGGCTCTGATTACCAATCTGTCACACCCTAACATAGGCGAAAACACGGGTATGCGATGAAGAATGATCAATCATAACACAAGATAAATGATAAAGAAAACTAAAATGCATTAATGAAAAGTGTCATGATGATCTTCAACCTCAAATACAAATGTGAATGAAGTCCCAACAAGAACACATCAAATAGTCTCCACATATACAAGCAAATTCCCACGCAGGGTCCATACTAGTCTTAAAACAACAATCCTCAAAATACTTAAGTTCAACACAAAACTCAATGCCAAAACTCTCAAAACGCAATCCATACAGGATGCTCTTAAGGTCTGCTAAAGCTTGCAACTCAACTTCACTGATCGTTCTCAATAGCTGAACATTGTACTCGAAAAGGTCAATAAATATGTTGGTGAGCTTGTAGGTTTGATGGAAAACCTAGTCGATGTGCCAATATTTTAAGTAGTCGACAATTGTGCAATATGACAGTGAATACATGTAACACATTCAATTTCAAAACATAGAAACTCCGTGCTATCTAAATATCATCTATATAGACACCATTTCCATGCAAGGTTCTTAAATTCTCAATTCATATGCACCTAAAGCCTACCAGCTGGAGCTATACATAGGGCGGAAGATCACATATCATTTCAAACCATAGCAAGTCCATGCTATAAAAGATCCACACAAAAAGTTCCACACAACATATTCTACCAAAACTCGTGTCATTCACATAGCAGTCATTGGCACATAACATTGTCCCAAAATAAATCAACTTTTGCACAGTACAGAAAACAAGTTCAAAACAGATTTGAGCATCATTTCCCCCAACTAAAAAGAGTTAAAAAGTGGGGCTATGAGAAATCACCCCAACAAGGTGAAAAGCAGCAAGATCAAACAAGCAAATGCAATGATGCCGAACACGACCTAGTCCAATTAACGTCTATTTCTTACATACGTTTCAAAAGATGTTTTCTAGGTTGATGCATAGAGGTCAGATGCATTGTACGGTTACCCTTAACGTTATCAGTGGTGTGATGGTTGACGGATTAGTTTCAAAGATAACACGTTCCAGTTCATAACTTAGTATAATATACTTAAACTATTTAAGTAAAATATATAAGTAATATAAGAAGGCTAGATACTAGATATTCAAAATATACTTCGGTAAATCCATTCGGTAAGCTTAGTTACCTTATTCACTTGTATAGGTTATAAGAAATGAGACTTTTATTTATGCAAAACGACTTAGAGAAGTTTCATATTATATAATTCTAAAATATATTTTTCGTCTTTTAGTCGACTTATTATAATAATGATATTTTATTATTTTGTCGTAAAAGTAGGTTTTTGAGTAAAAATCTAAGTATAGGATTTTTAGGAAATTTTGACATGACTCGTTCATTTATTCAACGTTTTCCAATGTTTCAAACCTCAATTTCATACACTTTTCACAAATTTACCACTTTCCGACAAAATGCCAAATTCTATATCTCGCAACGTTTATCAAAACACATCTCCCTAAACGATTTCCATATCATTACTTAAGTATGTTTTGCCTTCCAAAAGTTCGTTAAAACACGTAAAATGACTAGTTTCCGCTTATTGGGCCTTAAGGCCCAATAGGGGTCCATTAAGTTATTCGTAGATATAAAATACGAATTAGGCCCAATATTAAAGCCCATTAGTAAATATAAGCCCCAAACAATGGTTATCAAAATAAACTGAACCACAATAAGCCTACAATAAGCCACGTCTTATTAAGCTTATTGGGCCGTGAGCCTTATAGCTCCCAAACAAATATAATAAGCTAATAAGCTACGTAGTACATTTGGTTATTACCATAAGCTATCAAAATATACCACAAAAATACGACATAGGAGGTAAGTAACCAAAAATAACTATTCTTTTGTCCTTGTGGTTTTCGAACCAATATAAGCCCACAAATAGGTCCACTAGTGCTTATAAATAAGCCGAATAAGCTACTAACCAAAATAAACTAAACATCAAATAAATGTTTTTCAACCATTACAACCACAACATAAAAATGATAAACCCTTTTTCTCTTTTTTTATTGTGTTTGAACCATACACGTAACCTTAATGGGCTTCCGTAAAATTTTCGTGTTTGATTTTTTAGAAAACACGCCGTACAACTAGCTTCTACGCATCATTAGACATTCAAAAGTACAAGTTAAATTAAAATTTAGAAGACTTGCAAAGAGGGTTTTGAAAGTGAGTTAGGACATGAACCGACAACCCAAACGTTGTTTAAATGATACCCCGATTATTTTAATCAACCTAATACTCTGCAAATCTTCATGTTTTTGATCAAAGTTGAAAAACAAATTTGTTTGTGTGTCAGTATGATTTCGGACGAGCACCAAGAGAGAAAGAAGAGATAAATGGTTTTCAAATCATGAACTATGCGTGATATGAATCTAAACAAAAATATATGTACTAGGAGGTTGGACACAAGAGCTAAAAAGAAGCCATCCTTGTCCCCCACAAGGATTGACCACGGGTGGGAATCCAAGGGGGTTCGGGTTCGTTCGTTTTGTGTCGGATTTCCTTAAAACTCAATGTTCTCGACTTTAAAATATTACCTGAAGTTTCCTAGTATTTTTATAGGCTTAAAAATACTTTTCCAAGAACTTAGAATGTTTACACGACATATTTCCAAATTAAACTTCCTAAAATTCATTTTGAACATTAACGGACGTGTCAGGACTTGTTTTTTGGCATTTCAAGCTATTTACAGGAAGAACCTCCCAGAATATAATCACCATAGATAAAATCCTCTAAAAAGGATTAACACACGCAACATAAACATGAAATACTCACAATCACATTGATTCGCCACTATCAACACGGTACTTGTTCTAATGAAACTAACAAAATTAAAAGTCAAAGGACCAAATTAGAACATTAAAAATATCAGAAAAGGGCAAGGGTTACAAGAGACGTATTCGGATTCGGTCATGGAAATAGCAAGGTCTGTTTGTTTCTTAGCGAACCAAAATGTCAAACAACATCTCATGAACATACAAACACCGCTAGTTCTTTTACGATCAACGTAATCGCCCGCGTGGTCAGAGTTGGCATAAACTGTAGTTTCTACTCCGGTTCTGTTCGGATACCATAAACCTAAATGTGTAGTTCCTCTAACATACCTAAATATACACTTAACGGCTTCTTAGTGGGTAGTTTTATGATTTTCTTAGAAACGAGCACATAAGCAAACACTAAACATAATATCAGACCTACTTGCAGTTAAATAAAGTTAACTACCAATCATACCTCCATATTTAGAGCTATCCATGGAGTCGGCTTCATCGTCCTTAGTGATCTTGATCTTCGTTGACATCGGCGTCTTGGTTGGTTTAGAATCTTCCAATCTAAACTTCTTTAACATCTTCTTGATGTACTTGGATAAATATTCCGTCTTCCATTTGTTTTATTTGAAGACCCAAGAAGAAGTTCAACTCCCCCATCATACTCATTTCAAACTCGTCATGCATGATTTTTGCAAAATCATCATACAAGTTTTGGCTCGTGGAACCAAATATAATATCGTCGACATATATTTAAACAATGATAAGATGTGATGTTGATTTCTTAGTAAAAAGTGTGTTATCGACCATTCCCATTGAATACTCGTGTTTTATCAAAAATGCTTTTAGTCTATCATACCAAGCCTTAGGAGCTTGCTTAAGACCATACAAAGCCTTTTTAAGTTTATAAACATAATTTGGTTTTTGAAAATCAATAAACCTCAAAGGTTGAGCAACGTAAACCTCTTCGTTTATAAAACCGTTTAGAAAAGCACTTTTTACATCCATTTGGTATAATTTAAAATCATTTTCACAAGCAATAGCAAGAAGTATTCTAATTGACTATATCATAGCTATCGGAGCGTATGTTTTATCATAATCTATACCTTTTTGTTGATTATATCCTTGTGACACTAACCTAGCCTTGTTTTTAGACACTATACCATTTTCATCTAATTTATTTCTAATGACCCATTTTGTTTCTATGACGGATTGACTTATGGGTAGAGGGACTAAATCCCAAACATCATTAGCTAGAAATTGATTTACTTCTTCTTGCATAGCTACAATCTAACTTTCCGCTTTTAATGCCTCAATAACATCTTTGGGTTCTATGGTGGATGTAAAACAAAAGAATTTACTATGATCTTGGGCTTAAGATCTTAAGGTTCTTTGATTAAGATTTCCTATGACTTAATCTAGTGGATGATTCTTGGACTCCTTAATGTTAACGACTTCGTCAACTTCTATCGACTCATCTTCTTCATTATTATTATTTACTACTTTAGTGTTATTTCTAATAGCTTCTTCTTCACCAACATCATCATCAACCAATGGTGATAATTTGGTAGGAGGAGGACTTTCATCGAATGTCACGTTGAGTGATTCTTCGACTTTCATTGTATGTTTATTTAATACTATATAGGCTTTACTATTTTGAGAATATCCTAGAAAAACACCTTCGTATGACTTCGGAACAAACTTGGTTTAGATAGTCTTTAGTATTTAAAATGAAGAACTTGCTTCCAAATACTTAAAAATATTCTAAAGAGGGTTTCCTACCTCTAAATATTTCATAAGGGGTTTTTTCAAGTATTGGTCGAATTAATATTCTATTTAGTATATAAGTTGACGTATCAAAGACATTGCACCAAAAATTTTGTGGAATGGATTGTTCGTTAAGCGTAGTCCTAGACATCTCTTGCAACGCTCTATTCTTTCTTTCTACTACCCCATTTGATTGCGGAGTGCGTGAAGCCGTGAAGTTATGAGTAATGCCTTGTGCATCACAATAAGCTCTGAAATATACTTCATTATCAAATTCTCGACCATGATCCGTTCTAATAGCTACTATAGAACTACATAGTTGGTTTTGAATTTTCCTACTTAATATTTAAAATTTCTCAAAAGCTTCATTTTTAGTTTTTAGAAATCTAGTCCATGTATACCTAGAATAATCATCTACTTCTACTAAAGTGTATAAATTACATCCCTAGCTTTTAATTGCCGACGGACCAAATAAGTCCATATGTAATAATTCTAAACATCTTTTAGTGGAAGCCATATTTTTAGCTTTATGACTTGCATGAGCTTATTTCCCTATTTTGCAAGCATCACAAAAATGTTTATCATATTTTAGCTTAGGTAAGTTTCTAACTAATTCTTTAGATGACAAAGATTGTATAAAACGCATGTTTGAGTGACCAAGTCTTCTATTCCATAAGGTAGAGTTATCCATGTGAGAACCGTCTAACTCGGGTTAGTGAGCGATAGTATTTTAAAACGCCTTTGATTAAATATATGCTTATTAAGCAAGTTTATGTTAGTCGGATCATATTTTTACTTTTGGTTCACTTTGCCTTAGGCACATTCACGTTATGATAGTACCATCGAGCTATGATTTGTATTTAAGCGTCAACTCATTATAAATGATATGCTTGAGCTATTTTAAAATAGTTAGTGTCACCACATTTAAAAACTTAGTCCATTTTACGCATGTTCGTCTTTTTGGGTATAACTCGGTATGTGCACATACGCGTTTATGCGTTTACAGTTTAGACTTAAGACGTTTTAGGGTATAATTTACCTACTAAAATCTAGATAATATCACTCCTAATACAAAAAAAAGTTAATAACAAAAAGAATTTGCCACGAGGATTGTCAGGTGTCAACGTGATACCATACTAATTAAATGAGTCGATAAGGCTAAACACTAAGTAAATATCCATTCTTTCATCTCTGTCTCATCCTTGTCAACTTCTGTTATCCACACAAACTCTCATATACACGTCCCTATTTTCTTCACAATCTCAAAAAGGAAAACGAAAACCAAAACTAACAACACGATAGACATTCAAGACTACTACAACGCTACAATTTATATAGTGAAGAAGTGAAGTTTAACAAGAGTTGGAAGCACGTCTCATAATCACGCTCTTGCGCCACCATCCATCGAAAGAGAAGTTGTTTTACGGGTCAACTTTAGGAAGTGTCTTGGTGGAGGTCATAACGGTTGGAGGTACAATTTCAGCCATAATTAACTTTTATAAAAATCATATGCTAGCAATCCTTAGTGAGACTTATAATGAAAAGAAAAAAAAAGACTAGAAATCAACTTAAGTATAAGTTGATAAGTTATGGTTTGTAAAATTGTTTTGTATACTAGAATTTAACAAGAAACTATAAACCTTGCATGGTTATGAACGTGTAATGGAGTCTTGAGCATTTTTGGATAAACAGATGAAGTGAATGTTTTCAGTTCTTGTTTTTAGTATATATAAATAGCATGTATTTTTGGTCATAGACAAGCTTGTTTATTTCCATGTTCTGGTTGTATGCGTGTTCATACCCGGGACTCCAGTTTCGTTTATTCTAGTTCGAGTTCGTTTTCGAGTGGATCTTCGTATTAGGTTTTGGTTTATATACCTTGTACTCCAAGTAATCACTTTTCTTGAATCCTGAGACAAAGCTAAACCTTACTTGTTTTCCAAGAACCACCAAAACTTAGAATACCAAGAAACCCGCGGACACCTTTAATACGACATAGCTTCAAGAAACCAACGTAACCTTGGCTCTGATACCACTTGTTGAAAAATAAGTCCAACAAACCTTGAAAGCTAGTGCGGAATATAGACTCAAAGAAAACACACACGTGACCCCAAACGTTACATTGTATTAATTAACGAATGAGCAAAGAAGAATGTACTAACTAGCATCCCCCCTCATCTCTATTTATAGAGACGAGGAGGTAGAAACCTATCCTAAATAGAATAGGAAACATCTTTTCCTTTAAAAGACAAGCTTATCTAATCCTAGTTATAGTCTATTCCTAATCTAAATTACAATGTACACTTAACCCCATAACCTATGTTAAGTTTACTCCTAATATCCTATAGTTTTGATTTGTGAGAGGGTTATAGTTGTGACTCGGCATAGTTGGGTCATGCCTAGCTATTATGTACATCCGAGTTTTTGGTTCCTAAGCCGCGGGTTCGAGTTCATGTTTGGTTTCGAGTCTCGAGCAGGCTTAGCTTTGTTAATAGTTGTTTCATGTCGGTCTTTATACTCACGCATCACGACTCCGAATACTCGTATTTTTCACGTGGAGCTAAGATATCAGTTGCTATTTAGTTAATATAGGATTAGTAACGGCGTGTGAATTAAAATGTAATACCGAGAATGAAGAACTAAGATGAAATACTGTGAATGAATTAAAATGAAATACTAGAATGAAAAAGTATGAGTTGCCATCTTCGAATGAAATGTTAAGAATGAAGAAAATAGTGTAGTGTAACTTGCATATTTCCATTTTTGGTCATTGGTTTATATAACCAAATACAAATAAAAACTATAGAATTTTTAAGTAACATATTAGGCCCGTCCATTTTATGCTTTTTAAAACTAGTCCAAAATATTAATCTAGTTATTTTATCTTTAACGTAATTATATTTATAAATTGTATGTCTCAAATATTATGATCAATCTAATCATCTAAAAATATATTTTAGGATGGACACCAAATTTTAAACATTACACTATTAACATCTAAAATATATTATATATTTAAAACGGGTGACCTAACCAATTTTTTTTATTCTTTTGTCCGAGCATGTCATTTAGATTTTAAGTATTTTTACTTGTCTTAGGTAACATCTAGCAAGGTCTACGCTCAAGGATTGCCTTAGTGATCTCTGTTGTTCACTTTTTATGCACATTTCTTGTACTCACGCTTTACTCGTTAAGGTGAGTTTTTACAGCCCCCGTTTTACTATTTTACTTGTTTTAGGGTGGAAAGTATGATATGATTATTTAAACTGAATTGGTTGTACTTTTATGAATTTATTGAACTGAATGAATTTTTCCCTCACCTGATATAGGCTTATGTTTGATGCTTGAGTACTATTATTGTGAAAGGTCTCCTGGAACTAAACTACTTATTAACTCATTTCGAGCCATTGATATTTATGGATATCGCTATTTAGGGGTAGAGCCATCTCCTCACTCCAACTAACAGGAGTGCATAGTATCACCAATCCATGCTTACGTTAGTGCATGTGACACATAGGGACAAACAGTTCGGCTGTAAGCGGCTTAAGTAGTGGCCTTATTGCATAAACACGCATATATACATAAATGACCATTTTGTGGCAACCAATTGTTAATTATCGTTTTAAAACTACTTGGTGTACTAATTCCTGTGAACTCACCAATTATGGCCATAGTTGACCCGTTTTATCATGCTTTTCAGGTAATTAGCAGTAAGTGATGATTTTCGGATGCACTGCACGTACTCTCTTTTTTAAATATTGGCTTATGTTTAAAAACAAATGTTTATCATTGAGGACTCATGTTTAAACGTGTTGTAACTCGACTTTTAAAACTTATTGTAATATATGATGTTTTGCTTTAAATCATGTATGGTGTTATCTATATCTTATGTGTTGTACTATGAGCTATTGCACCTCGTGTTATCGCTTTAGCGAGGTGTCACAGACTTGGTATCAGAGCAAAAGGTTATAAAGAATGCTGGTTTTTCCTAACAAAACCTCAACTATAACCAAAATAATATTTTTCATAAAACACCGAACATGATACTAGTTAACTACACCGAGCAATTGCATCATTAATCCTCAATTATACATAGCCTGATCAACTATGTCTAATTCGGGAAGGATCATGCAATGCTGGGAGTAGTTACCTTTGGATTATGTTTAACTCGACCTTTTACTTAAATCCCTGAAAAGCATAACTATGGCTCATGTGCATTACATACTATAGACATTTATATTTCCTCTATAAGTAACCAAATATGCCTTTATTTTTATCATGCTTCTTTCTTATCCTATTGTAGTACTAATGTGAGTATACTTTTATTTTGGTCACTTTCCAGTCATAGTATGTCACGTTCCTCATCTTCCCATACCGCTTACGATGCTACTGAGTAGGGACACACCGCTAGCCTTTCTAGGCAACCCATATAGGACTCCGAGGAGGATCCTTCGGAGGATGAAGTGAATAGTATTCATAGTCCTACACCTACACCAACATTAGTTCCATCTCCGTCAACCCGCCAAGGTCCACCTTTTAGACAGACAGCCTGAATGAGGGTTATTAGCCCGACAAGGGTAAAACTCAGGAGCATGACTAGTCACGATGAGACTCCACCTCAGGAGGTGAGATCCCAATCATCACTACCATCTACGTATCACGAGATGGTGGTGCGAACAGTTCAACTACCTAATATGTCACTGCACGGGCGAGTGACAAGTATAGCTAGGAGCACCTTATGGACCACCCTAAACACCCCACAGGACCTAGACCAGATATTAGCAGGTACCCCCACATGGTTACTAAAGTGCTAGTAAGTCACGAGTCTGGTATGACCGTATGACACTTAAAGAGCTTAACAAGATGCATTATTTGTGTGGAGAGGTTCGAGACTACAGAATATGGGTTGAGTGTCAAGTAGAGCTTCTATTAGAGATGTCTTATATTGTTGGGAGATTGGCGCATCAGATAACTAGTGCCATATACACTGCTCAGGAGGTGATCGTGGTTGGCATGAGAGCTTGGTATTTAGGCCTATCAGTGGTGGTACTTGTGTTGGCATTAGTGTTGATGGTTGCACTCATGATTGTGTTCTGGGGCTAGCTATGACATAGATTGAAGTACTATTTTGTTTAAACTTTGTACATATAAAACGTTTAGATGTATGGTTAGTTTGTACTACGATGGTTAGGTTATGTTTGTACCAAAACTTTTATATTATAATGAATGGCTAGACGCTAAATTTTGTTTGATATTATTATCCAAATAATGTATGGAAGAATGCTCATCTTTCCTTTATATAAATCTTTGTGACATCCTTGTATGAATGATTATTATTATTATAAATTTTAGGTTACGTTAGAATGTATATATTCTTTATAAAGAATTTAGTCAAAACATTACTTAAATTAATGTTCGTAATAAATTGTAGAACCATGTCTGGATGAAGGAACACACGCAGCACCAACACCAGCACCACTAATGAGGATCAACCTAACGATCTGGAAGGAATGGTAGCCCGACAGCTTAATGCCGCATTACCAAACCTTGTTGCTCAATTTGCTGAAGCCCTTAATGCCAACAAAGGGAATCTGGGGAAGGGTGTAGCTACAAGACATTTTTGTCTTGCAATCCCAAGTTGTTCTGTGGCAATGAAGGTGCTGTTGGGTTGTTGTCATGGATAGAAGGCATGGAGTCTAAGCTCCATATAAGCAAGTGTTCTGATAATAGCAAAGTGGAGTACGCAGCTTGTCTAATCCAAGGTAGGGCTTTAACATGGTGGAATACTCAGGTGCAAACTCGTGGACGCGAAGCTGCACTCCAACTAACCTGGGAAGAGTTCAAGAAATTGTTACTCGAAGAATATTATCCTAAAAGTGAGGTGCAGAAGCTGAATTCAAAATTTTGGAATCATGTTATGGTTGGCAGCGATGTAGATAAATATACCACCCGATTTCATGAGCTTGCAAAGCTAGTGCCTCACATGGTCACTCCAGAGGATAAGCGCATCGATCGTTATATATAGGGTTTGGCCCCTAAGCTCAGGGGGATGGTTACATATGCAAACCCAAGTACCATACAAAGTGCAGTGGTTTTGGCAAATCGCCTAACCAATGATGCGATTAGATCTGGTGTATGGAAAAGGGACAATCGTGGGAATAAAAGGAGGGAAGATAACTAATTAAGGAACCGGGGTGGAGGTAACCCGGACAAAAGACAAAGGGTTGCAAGGAATTATGGTATGGTAGCACAGGGACCAAATCAGTATGTTGGTCCACACCCAAAATGTGCCAAGTGCCGTCTCACTGGTAAATTGCCCGATGTGTAGAAAGTGTTAAGTGTGGTATTACAACTTTGACACGTAATTGTACAGGGCAGGGTACGATGGTTAGCCTCGTGTTGACTTGCTTTAAGTGTAGAAGCCGTGGAGATCACCTTAGGATACTTGTCACAAAACAGATCAGAGCTTGCGGCTAAGGAAGGAATCGCCCAACTCCTGCCATTGGCTATTGTAGGAAACACGAACCGGAGGAATAATGACAACCAAACTCGTGGAAGAGCTTTCATCATGGGCGCTAATGAAGCTGGTCAGAATCCTAACGTCATGACGGGTACCTTCTCTTTAAACAATCACTATGCTACCGTACTATTTGATTCTGGTGCCGATTATAGTTTCATTCTACAAATTTTATGCCCTTAATAGATGTGAAACCTAGTGTTTTGAACTATAGTTATGAGATTGAAGTAGCAAATGGTCAAATAGTAAAAATTCAATAAGATTATGCGTAAGTGCAATTTAGTCTTGGAGGGTCATCCTTTATCTATCGATTGAATACCTTTCGGTCATGGAAGCTTCGACATGATTGTAGGAATGAACTGGTTATCAAAGTTTAAGGCCGAAATAGTATGTCATGAGAAGCTAGTCCGAATTCCTTTACCAAACGGAAAAGTACTTAAGGTTCATGGAGAGCGACCCGAAGGAAAGTTGAAGTACATTAAAAATATGAAAACAAGCGAGCGGAAACTCAAAGATATCCCTATTCTATGAGACTTCCCTGCAGTATTTCCTAAAGACCTATCAGGATTGCCCCCTCTTTGATAAGTTGAATTTTACATAGACTAAATTCCTGGAGCAACACCGGTTGCGAAATCACCATACCGTTTGGCACCTACCGAAATGCAGGAGTTGTCTAATCAACTCCAAGAGCTCCAAGATAAGGGTTTCATTCGACCTAGCTTTTCACCATGGGGAGCACCCATGTTATTCGTCAAGAATAAGGATGGATTGTTTTGAATGTGCATAGACTACCGCAAGTTGAACAAACTGATCGTTAAGAACCGGTACCCTCTCCCAAGAATTAATGACTTGTTCGATCAATTGCAATATTCACGTTATTTCTCCAAAATAGATCTTCGTTTTGGTTACCATCAGTTAAGAGTACACAAAGCCGATATCCTAAAGACCGCGTTTAGGGCTCGATTTGGGCATTTCGAGTTTATGGTTATGCCTTTTGGTTTGACCAATGTGCCAGCAGTCTTCATGGATCTAATGAACCGCGTGTGTAAGCCATATCTAGATAAATTTGTCATTATGTTTATCGATGACATCTTGATCTATTCAAATTCTAAGGAAGAACATGAAGGTCATCTGAAGTTAGTCTTAGAATTGCTTAAGAAAGAGAAATTGTTTGCCAAAGTTTCAAAGTGTGAATTTTGGCTGCAAGAAGTACAATTTCTCGGGCATGTGATTAACAGTAATGGTGATGTGTTTCAAAAGCTTTAAATTTATAAGACTAAAAATACCGAATAATTATATGGAAACACACGAGTAAAAGTATAAGCCACGTATGCAGTATAATCTTTTTAGGTAAGACCAGGTTGTCCACAGGGATTAGATTAGTGTTCAAATAATCAGAAAGAAAATAGACTTTAACAATTTTGAAAATAATTTTTACTTTACCAATGATAAAAAGTATGACTACTCGGATAGTTGAAAAATAACTTATAAGTGTTGGAAATGATTTGACCTCGAAGATGGGGTATTAATTTATAAAGACGATTTCTCGTCAGAAAACGTTTTCACAAATCAACTCGTTAACTTAAGACTTATATTTAGTTAACTAGACTAAATGTGTCACTCAAATAATCCAGTTATTATTATATCAACGCTTATATTTTTTTATCAATTTACAAAAGTGGATTTCTCGGCACAGACGTTAAAGACCATAGACAAATCTTTAAAACCACATAAATCATAACGGGTCTTTCGACCTATATCGATATGATTATATAATCTAAGTTGATAAGCAAAAATAGATAAGATTGGATATAATAGGGTTGCAACATAGGCTTAGGATTAAAGCGGTCAAAATCATACCAAACACTTATTCAATATTATAACTTCACCGAGTAGTCATGAGAGATTTAGCCTCTCATGGCTAAGGAGTTCATAACAAAAGTACTCATTACATAAATTTTCATTATTTCAATAACAAGGTAAGAAAACTTCTTCGTTCTTGATCGTTAGATCTTTTTCTTCAAGGGAAAAGGTATTTCTTGGTGTTTTGGTGAAAGGGGAAAGGTATGTGTGTGTAGAATGAGATAGGTAGTGAGAAATGGTTGTGAGAGGAATGATTTGGTTGAGAAAGCTCATCTCAATTTATAGGCAAGATTTTGGTGTAAAGTGCGGCGCACTTACAAATAAGTGCGGCGGACTTGGTGAGTTAATGCTATAGCATTTAATGACTTTACTGGAAGTGTGGCGCACTTACAAATAAGTGCGGCGGTTTTGAGGAGTTAATGTATGTGAATTTAATGAACTTTAATTCTTCAATCTTTGGGAAAATGTGCGACGCACAATATTGTAAGTGCGGCGGTGTTTGAATTTCAAAGGAAAGTGCGGCGCACAATGTAACAAGTGCGGCAGACTTCTTGAATTTTGGCTAGAAATCTTTCTTTTCTTGTATTCGCCTCCCAAAGTGTATAGATTCTTGAGCTTGGGTCTTTAGAGTCTTCAAGTGAACCTATAAGCAATTTAAGCTTAATTAAGTATCGAAAGTTCACGAGAAATGATAAAATATATATAAATAACGACATAGAAAACATGTATAATTTGAGCGTTGTCATTAGCTTTAAAATATGTTGACTTATACGGAATTACATTAGTTTATTATAGTCGTGTCGAATAAGGACTAGAAACATCAAGTTAGTATAGTTAGATGACACAAGGGCTATAAATACCCCCTCCATACTTCCATGGAGGGGTGAGGATTCATTTTGTATCATAAGTTGTGTGTGTTTTTCTCTCTCTAGACACACACATCTTTCTCTCTCTACACTTTTCTCTCAATCTAATAAATACGGCTTACTATTTATTCTTTCCTCCCCTACCTCCCGAATCCACATAAATCTTACTATTTTCGATCCTACAGGGGTTTAGGGTTTTTGATATAGGGTTTAGTGGTTAGGGAGGGGGTTTAGGGTTTTTGGTATCGGGTTTAGCAGTTAGTGGTTTAGGGTTTTGGTATAGCGTTTAGTGGTTAGTTGTTTAAGGTTTTTGGTGTAGGGTTTAGTGGTTAGGGGTTTAGGGTTTTGGGTATATGTTTTAAAGTTTATGTATGCATCACTTGTGATATTATACGTAGTGGTTAAGGGGTTAGGGTTTTTTGTATAGGGTTTACTGGTTAGGGGTTTAAGGTTTTTGGTATAGATTTTAAAGTTTATGTATACATCACTTGTGATATTAAGTGGTTAGTGGTTTAGAGTTTTTGGTATATGTTTTAGTGGTTAAGGGTTTAGGGTTTTTGGTATAGATTTTAAAGTTTATGTATATATCACTTATGATATTATACTTAGTGGTTAGGGGTTTAGAGTTTTTTGTATAGATCTTAAAGTTTATGTGCATGTCACTTGTGATATTATACCTAGTGGTTTAGGGTTTAGGGTTTAGTGGTTAGGGGTTTAGGGTTTTTGGTATAATATCATTGATAAATAACGTATGAAAACAGAAGCAACCGATTGATAACTGCCAAAAACGTCTCAAAACGGCCAAATTCGTCTGAACGCTAACGAAAACGTGCGAAAGCTGGCGAAAAAGCGCGAAATCTTAAGAAAACCCGCGATTGCTGACAAAAGCGTGCGAAAACGTATGAAAACGTGCAAAAACATAAGAAAATGTCAAAAAACGGACGAAAACGTGTGACAACGAAAGAAAACGTTAGAAATCGTGCGAGAACATAAGAAAACATGCGAGAACGTCTAAAAACAGACAAAAACACGCTAAAACAGACGAAAACGTGCGAAAACAGACGAAAACGCCCGAAAGCCGACGAAAACGCGCAAATGTGGACGAAAACGTAAGAAAATGTCCAAAAACGGACGAAAACGTGTAAAAACGAAAAAAACGTGCGAAAGCGGACGAAAACAGAAGAAAAAGTGTGAAAACAGACGAAAACATGCGAAAACGTAAGAAATCTGCGAGGAACAAAAAAAAAACGGCGAGATAACGTTTAAAGAAGAACAAAAACGCGTGAAAACGTGCGAAAACAGACGAAAACACGCGAAAGCGTACGAAAACGTACAAAAACATATAAGAACGTAAAAAACGTAAAAAATACGTAAAAATGTACAAAAACGTAAAAAACGTAAAAAACCGTAAAAACGTAAAAACGTAAAAAGGGTGAGTTTTAGTGTCAAAAAGGTTAATTAATTGCAATTTTGGCAAGATTTGAGGGAGTGGTTAGTGTGAGTTTTAGTAAATTTACATTTTTTGTCCCTTCGTGTTTTTTTTTAATCTTTAAATCATGTCTTTTTAATCCAATGAAATGGATGTTTTAAATTTGCCCCTTAGTATGTAGGAAGAAACTAGTATGCAAAATAACTTACTTCTATGTCGTACATACATAATTTGTCAAAATTTAACTAAAAAAACGACCCTCTAAGAGCCTTTACATAAATTGACGGTAATAAAATTTTTTTTTGAACAATTGACGGTAATAATTTATGAGCATTTGGAAAATGTGGGTTATGGTGTCTCCATCATGGTGTGGACCGTTTCAACTCCCCAACCAAAACTGATATTTTCCTTTTCGTATGTAGTGATTTATTTAAATTTAGGAAAAATTACACGGATCGTTCATGTGGTTTACCCAGAAATCATGTTTCGTCCCTATTTGATTTTAATTACACTGATGGTCCCTAATTTTCAAACTAATTACACTGATGGTCCCTATTTTTCAAAAATAGGGACTAACTGTGTAATTAGTTTGTTTGAAATTTGTTACACGGATAGTCCCTATTTTTCAGAATAGGGACTATCAGTGAAACATGTTTGATAAAATAAGGACCATCAGTGTAATTAAAATCAAATAGGGACGAAACATGATTTCTGGGTAAACCACATGGACGATCCGTGTAATTTTTCCTTAAATTTAACTAGGATAAGATCATAAGAATATATAGTAGCCAATGGAACAGTGTCTCGAAGCTGATAAGTCGGCCAAACTGGTCGGCTGTACATCCTTGGTAAAAGTAGTACTAACGCGCTGTTTGTTTATTAAGAGGCTCTGAATCTGAATCTGATTCGCACATCTGAAACTGAATATTCGGTAGAAAAGTCTGAATCTAATTCTCATCTTAATCTAAATAAGTGGTCAAGAAGTCTGAATCTAAATGAAATAAAACTGTTTATTTTGGTAAAAATGTATAAATGTGTTAAACAATAGTTTTTACAATTTAAATATAAAATGATTGCATTCGCACAAAAAATAATTTTTATTAAATAAAAAATAAATTTTATAATATAATCAATTTAATGTTAAAGTATTTAAAAAAACATGCAATCTCATGTTTATTCAACAAAAATAAACATGTTAGAGTTTAAATTGAACTTTTAAAACGATTAACTAAATGAGTCACGTTAGAATTAAAATGTATGAGTCCGAAACCGTATACTTTAATTTGAACAAAATATAAATTGACACATATCATCTTATACATTATTTATATAACAAAACATATGCAATCATTCTATTTAATACTTTTAATAAAAAAAATAAAAGTGAAATAAGAAAAAAAATCAAGAAATAAAAATAAAAAATAAAAGTAAAGTAGAAAATAAACAAAAAAAAAAGAAAAAAAAGACATTAAGAGGTGTTAAGACACCCCCTCCACATCTAGTCCAGTAAGAGGTTTATGCCTCTTACTGCCTCTTAATTGCCAGAAAAAAACAAACGCTTTTAACAGTGTTTGGATCTTACTGCCTTTGAATGACATGAAAAAAACAAACAGTCTTAATGACTTAAATGTCTGACCGCGTCTGAATGAGTCAGATTAAGATGCTGTTAAGAGGTATTTATGAAAAAACAAACTCCACCTAAGTTGTAGCAGCGAATGCGAGTGATTAGTTTGTAAACAATACTACCTCCGTCGTGCGTTTGGTTTGTTGTAATTGGGCGTAATTGGATGTAATCGTAATTCAGATTACATTACATAACATGTTTCGTTTGCATATTAGAAGGAATTGTAATTAAGATTACATTACGTAGGCTGTTTGGTTTTCGTTGTAATTGTAATTCAACCACTCCAATTACATCAAGTGAGGGAATTTAGATTACATAGGAAGTTGGATGGAAAGTTTTGAATTACGCAGTAATTCAGAATTTTTTACTTTAAAAAATCAGTAATTATAAATTATTATTATTATTATTAAATATTTTATTTATTATTATTATTATAATATTTTATTATTATTATATTATTATTTATTTTATTTTTATTATTATTAATTTAAAATTTATTATTATTATTTTTATTATTAAAATATTTATTATTATTATTAAATATTTAATTAATAATATTATTAAAAAATTTTATTGTTATTATTACTATATTATTAATATTATTATTTATTTTATTTTTATTTTCTATTATTATTATTATATTATACTATAATGATAATAAATATTATTATTATTATTTTATTTTTTATTATTATAATTTATTAATATTAACATTTTTTATTTTTTTATTATTTAAGATTTATTAAATTTTTCTGAATTACATTACGATGAGTACCAACCAAACACAATGACAGATTCCATCAATTACAATTTCAACACATTACAATTCCAACACATTACAACTCTTTCCATTACAATTCATTCAAATTACAATTTCTTTGACAAATTACAATTCCTTTCAAAACATACTGCGAACCAAGCGCCCCCTAAGTGTTCAGTTTGACTTTTTAAAGTATTTTTTTCTTTTTCTTTGACCTTAATTATTTTTTTATGTTATATGATATTTAATGCAAATTATATGAATCGGTAGAGTTTTGAACGCATTTTTCATTGGTATAATTTTCATTAAGTATAATATAACACAAACACAAATATTTACGGTCAAAGTTGATGAAAAAAGACCTTAAAAAGTCAAATTGGACACTTAATATGGAACGGAGAGGGTAGTTGTGAGCAACAACTACTTTTTTTATTAAACTATTTGATAATAATGTAGTTGTAATCATAATTTGTAAAATAATGTAAAAAAATTATACGAGTTAAAAAAACACTTCAAATAAATACAGTAATAAAATTTACTTTACATGCCTAAAACCATAAATATCATGATACACTCTATTCATAGATTAATAACGATATACATTTCTTTTTAAAGTGGCAATATCATTACTAATCTAGTTCATCTCCTTGTCTTTAGATCAAATTTATTTTGTCAATAATCGTATATACATAGGACTGAATCAAATATATTTTGTATTAGTTACGTAAACTAGAAGGCATCAAGCACAGCCGAATTTGAAAGAATACGAGGTATGTTACCAATACAGGGCATCAAAAGTATAAAAGCCTCGTAATATACATTATTTTATATATTTGAGACTTTAAAATCCACTTCAAACAAAAATTGTGAAACCTACACAATTATCTATATCTATACTACTATATACGGGTGAGCATAGGTCCAAGACCGGACCGGACCGGCCAAGACCGGACCGGACCGAGGACCGACTTGGTCCAAAACGCCGGACCGAGACCGGACCGAAATGGTACGGTCCGGTCCGGGTCGGTCCGGTCCTACACGGCGTAATCTTCGGGTTTTTGGTAAGCCCGGACCGGACCGGACCGAGACCGGGACCGAAACTAACAAAAACCCCGGACCGCGGTCCGATCGGTCCGGTCGGTCCGGTTCGGTCCGGTCTCCGGTCCTATATGCTCACCCCTGCTACTATATAAAACATTTATAATGTGGG
>BQNB010101079.1:0-24559 GCA_026074375.1 Tanacetum coccineum | reverse complement strand
TTGGATATTTTTGGATGGATGGGTGGGATTAGTCCCCCAGTATCTAAGAAAGGGAGGGTTTCTAATATAACCTCCCTCTTTATCTTAATTATCTTTGTCTTTAGCTTATTATTGCTTAATCTTTAGCTTATCTTCTATAAATCTCATGTCTTTAATGTTTTTATACTTTAAAACTTATAAAATTTCATTTTTTTTATAAAAATCTTTCTTCTTAGTCATTTAAATTAATAAAGTTTGTGTCTTTTAGTTTAAAACTCTTTTTAACCATGTCTTTCTAATATAGTTTTAATCATTATGCATTTTTAGTGTTAGTTTACCTTTAAAAATCATGTTTTATCATTTTTAAGCATTTTATTTATGAAAGTTGCAAACTTTATTTCATTTCTCACCTTAAAATTCACATAAAGATTCAAGCTTTAGAAGATTAGTCGAAGATTTATGGGTATTATAGAGAATTTAAGGATTTTAGCGCGTATCAAGGAGTATTTAGGGTTTGAGCTATGGATTTTGGTTGAAGTTTATGACTTTCTTCATTGTTTTCGTCTCTCGGTGCTTTCTAATTCTCTTTCCTAATCTCTTTCTTTATTTATGTTAATTGCTATGTTTAGCGTAGTTAGTTTTGTTATGCTTAGTTTTATTATCATGTCTTTTAGATTTATTAGGATGTTAGAGTAGACACTTTTATATACTTGTTTGGGGATTGGTTGATTTGACGTGTTAGTTAAGTAGTGGTTTAGAAGGGATGATTATAATTTAAGTTGAGACTTTAGATTTAAACTATAATCCAAAAATATTGTTTATAAAAAGGTATAAAATTTGTTTTAACTAAAATTTAAAAGTGCAACCACTCACGATTTTAGAAATTTATTATCTACTTAAGTCAAAAGCTTTTTGGTAATAAATCTACTAAAACGAATTTTGTAGAAATCAACTTTTAAGAAGCACGTTCCGGATTATCGTTGTTTGGATCATTTCACATTCTTTTCTCGAGATTATTGGGTAAACGGAACTGGTGACCAATAAACTTGGACTAACATGTAATTTAATCCAAGAGTCAAATTTCTTATCTCGAATTATCAATCGTCCAGTCCAAATTACCACTTAGTCACCACTAAAAATTAACCATATCCAAACAAGTGTATTTCTTCCTTTATATTTGTCGTTATCATTTTATCTTATTTCGTAGTTTCTCCTTAGATTTCCTTAATTATTGTTTGCCTTAGTTTCCTTTTAGTTTATAATATCAAAAACCAAGAATAGCGACATCTAAGCATCCAACGAAAAACCTAAACATAAGTCTCAAATTCACATCTCCTTTAGAACGACAACCCAAGTGATCAATCCTTACCGGTATACTTAGGTATTTAGGTTTGTGTTCGTATCTTCTCGGCCCTTTACAAATATTTTTGATTGTGCCGAAACGGAACTGATTATTATTATTTTTTTATAATTTTGTTTGTATTATAAAACTGTAAATGGAACAGATTATATAAAGTTTGATAACTCAAAAGTAGTAAAACGTGAAAAATACAAAGCATGAAGCTGTCTTTTTTTATTAATAAAGTGAGTAAAACTGCCTAAAAATGGGGAACAGAGACTATAAAATTTTACCCGTAAAAAATTGTACAATGTAAAAAATATAAAATGAAAAAACATAAAAAAATGTTTTGTCATGTCAATACAGCGGGTTTTAGAGGGCAAGGTACAGTGCGCCACGACTTGAGTCGTGGCCAAAAACGCCAAATGAACCATACCCCGTGTCGCGTTTTGGGGTCTCGCGCCGTTATCCCCAGCCCAAATGGTCCAGGAAAACACGACGTGAAAACGCGAAACGCTGTACCGCGTTTCGCGTTTTCGCGTATATTTTTAAAAAAAAAAGTAGCCGTTGGCAGTGGGATTAATTAAAAAATATAGCCCTTTTTTAGTTTTTTGTAAAAAAAAATACACACTTTAATCCATATAAATACCCAATACAACCCCCATTTTTTATATATCACTTTTAATCTTTTATATAATACTTCCAATCTTATATACATTTCTCCTTTTTTTTAATCAACTCCAATGGATCCCAACAATTGGATTCTCGAGTACTTCAACAACATCTAAATTTCGCCGTCTTCGTCAAATCCTCCTACTCTATCATCCACCAATTCCTTCAACTCTCAAATACCACCAACACGCCCCAACATTCAAATCCCAAACCCATTCACCAACCCGTTTCTTAATTGTACTCCCGAGCAATTTTAATTTTTTTTATCTCAAACTCAACAATTCCCAACCGACCCAATTCCCACTCCATTCGTCCCAACCACCACAATCCGACATCGGTGATGTTGATGTCGAAGTCACCTCGACAAACAAACAAAACCGAAAAAAATCTTGTGCAAAAAAACAAGCTCGGGGCAAACAACCTCGGGAAACTAAAACCGATCGAGTCATTTGGACCCAAGAGGATGAAAAACTTTTGGCAGAAGAAATATCCGAAGATCCAAAAAATGGGAGTGACCAAGCTCGGGAGACTTTTTGGTACAAAATCCTCGCGTATATAACACGCGTGCCGAAGAACTCGGTTTTAAGAAACCAAGCAAAAATATGTTGACGGGTAAGTGGACGCCGATGAATAAGGATGTTGGAAAGTTTAACGCGATTTACGACCAAACAACCGCGTTAAGTGGCGAAAATGATGACAATTTTTATACCCAGGTGCTCACTTTTTTTCGTGATCAAAATAATGTCGAATTTCGACATCGAAGTGCGTGGCTTTTTTTGAAAGATAAATACAAGTGGTAAAACCCCGAGTCGACAAAAGAACGAAGAACCCGAGAACAATTGACCGGAGATGAACCCGAAATGTTTGGGGACGACGCCATACCGCGTCCATCCGGGGCTCCACGAAAGATTCAAGTTCGTCCAAAAACCGAGTTGCCGATTTGATGCAAGAACAAATTTTGATTGACCGTGAAGCGAAAAAAGAATCAATGGATCGCGAGCTAGCGGCAAGACTCGCGGTTTGCGAAATTCAAAAAGGTAATGAAGATTTGAAGATTCTTTCTTTCGACACTACCGGGATGGCTCCGGAGGACGCGGCGAAGATCGAGGCTTTGAAAGAAAAGACCCGGGCGACATATTTTAATTCCTAAATTGTTGTCGTATTTTATTTAAGTTTAAGTTTTTTTTAAGTTTATGTTTTTTTATTTTAGTTTATGTATTTTTTTTATTTAAATTTATGTATTTTTTTTCAAGTTAATGTGATGTTTTTTTTTTTATTATTGAAATATAAATTTTAAGTTTAATAAAGTTTTTTTATATATATAAATTTAAAAAAATGTGAGAAAAGTGGGGTCCCCATAACACCAAAATTTTTGGTGTTAACTAGGGAGAGTGATTTTGGTGTTATAGGAAAAAATATTGATGTGGCACCACACAATCAGATGCAGAGTACCCTGAGTACCCTGAAGCTTGCCCCATTCCATCTCTTATAACTTTTTCCCATAAACAACGAAATCTTTTTCAACTTCAGCAAACAAATCGGTATCACCAAGACGAATGTTGTCTGCAACAACAGTAGGACCGTAGATATTAGCATAAGCCTCACGAGTAATTCTATAAGCCAGTGGAGATCCGTCTACAATGATAACACCACTGAAACCAAACGACAACCATCTATTAGACATATCATTAAGCAACAATAAAGAAATCGGAATATGATCTTTTGATTTCTTAATGTGGTACTAGTGTCTGTTGAATTGCCGAATCCTCTTGCGTTTACAGATTCCATCATTGTTTTGACATTTGCATCGTTGACAAAGTTGTCCGCAATTTCATTACCATCGATTCTTACAAGAATGACCGATTTTGCATCCCCTGGCTAGAAATATCCTTGCTTCGGTTCAGACTAAAAGCATATTTGGGAATACATGACAAAAGGAACTAAGATTCAATATGTGACCTCAAATCTGGTGGCTGTTCCTGCCGGTATATTTAACCTCATGCCATATGCTTTTCTACGATCAAAAATCAAACAAGGATTGACCTAAATAAAATGATAATGGCTGCCAACCTGAAAATTTCAAAATGGTTCAGTTTAGCAAACAACGCGCCTTAATATCAGTCTATTTTTCAAGTAGTGAAGAATGTATGAAAAATCTCGGAAAATGTACAAAGGAAAACACCTGTATTGGTCTATCTCCGTCGTTAGTTACTTTAAGGATTACGGCTTCCCTTCCTGAATTAAGCAATATATACCCATTTCTAAGGATTAGTTCACCAGGAATCTTATCACCTTCTATAATTGGACACTTTTCAAGTGAAGGAACAACAAAATTAGAAAATGGTTATCCCCTAGTAAACGCTAACTAGGTGAGGGTAATATAGTCAATTTACATTGAAAAATGCTCTAGTCCATCCCATGGTATTAGAAGCAAAAAAGATCATAAAAGATAAGCAATTTAAATTTGGGTTAATGGCATTTAATAGCAACGTACTTTCTCATATGAGTCATTATCAGCAATGTTTTGAAAACCGGGTCTCTAATCGACCCGGTCGAGTCACCGGGTTACCGGTTCAACCGCCGGGTCAACCCGGTTTAAAAAAAAATAATAAAAAATAAAAATATTTGCAATAATACAAAAAATTATATATATAAATTAAGAATATACCTTATATTTAGCCTAAAAACGATTTACTACCAAATATAACATGTAACAAATAAAATTACGTCGCAAATATATATAAAAAACTTACTTTATTTATAAAAAAACATGAAAAAACCAAAACCTAGCCGGGTCAAACCGGGTCTCGAGAACCGGGTTGACCCGGGTCACCTTAAACCCGGGCGGGTCAAACCGGGTTTCAAAACCTTGATTATTAGACACAAACCCAAAAAAGTACCACAATACCCATCCAACTTTCAAATTCTGATTCATTATCATACGTTTTAGAGTCATCTCTTGCATAGTTAGTCCTTTTGACTAACGACCGTTTGTAATTAACTCAAAAATATGTTGTCTTTTTCTTTTCTAATTATTTTTTTAAATTTTCTTATACACGTTAGTCCTTTGTCTGTTTTTATATAATTTTTTTTCTATTATCTTTTTTTTTTCTAAAAAATATGTTTTCTTTTTCTTGCACCGTTAGTCCTTTATCCGTTTATATATATATATTTCTATGCATTTTTATACACGTATGATAAGTAAATAATAAGATAATTTAAAAATTATTAGAAAAGAAAAGGAAAACATATTTTTGAGTTAATTACAAACGGCCGTTAGTCAAAAGGACTAACGGTGCAAGAGATGACTCTAAAACGTATGATAATGAATCAGAATTTGAAAGTTGGATTTGTATTGTGGTACTTTTTTGGGTTCGTGTCTGATAATGACTCAAATGGGAAAGTACGTTGCTATTAAATGTCATTAACCCTTTAAATTTTTACAGATAACAGTAAAGATTGTTTACTTAGAAGGAACGAGCCATGTAAAGCTAACTCCAAATTTCCATTTTCGCTTGATATTGGATCATGTACAGTAATCAACTTTGTATCATCGGGAAAGGTCCCTCAACCTGAACGTAATTCAATAAGATGGTCATGTTAGATCCTATATATTCAAGGTTGAATTATCAAGAAACATTGAGATCAAATGCAAATTAAGTTACCTGCACGGAATCTAAAAGGTGTGGGACTGTTGGAAGAACTTGTCTCCAGTTGATTAAGAAAAATATGTAAGATTTATGTCCTAACGTTCAGCTCACTGTTAAGTACGGAAACTTATAGCCATCAAGCGGAGTATGGGAAGTATATTAGACATCAGTTGGTAAACGTATTCATCCACTATTGGATATAAATTTGTGTAATTCATCAAGTACTGAGAACACTCGCTTGAACTTTCATTGGCTAAGTTCAACTGAATCACAATACAAACATTGTGAAAAATACGATTGCTTCTCCTATATTTTAATAAGTATGTAAGCAAAAATCGGTTTTGGAGGAACCCATGAATCTTATGGTTTGTTGTTAGCAACCAGCATTTTAACCATCTAAACCACATATTTTTTTTAAACCGAAAATATTCAGCATATTGTTCTTTGTGAAACAAGTTTTTTAGTATGGGTCAATTATAACCCAGTATTATAACCTCAAAATTTAACAAAGCCGTGCAGATGACACTTTACAGATACAGAAAATTCATAATACGGATTATATTACAATGTACCTTCCTAAAAGCTGTCTCCCAATATCCATTAATTCTGCCACACTTTAGTACATACATCTTCTACCTAACAAATACGAGAACTTAATAAATCTAACGACAAATTTGCAACAACATTTACATCAATAGTGCAAAGTACATGTTCGAGACGAAGTAAACAAGTACTTAAGCTAAAAGTCTTTCACACATGAATCAATGAATTATACAAACTAAAATCGATCAAGTTATGATATATACCTAAAAATGTAACAACCCGTCCCACATCGGTATCAAATAAGTCATTTGAGCTTCTTATGAGTCTAAGGTAGTGGCTACTAGTACCATTCCCCATGGTTTTTAGGAGGGTGTTTGTCAAAGGGGTGTTTGTTGCGGCTTATATATCAGGCTTATGACTTATTTGGTTTTTGGCTTATGTTTCATAAGCTCACTTTTTGTGGCTTATTTTGACACTTTTCAGCTTATATATGTTTATTATTTCATATAAAGCTTATGAAACATAAGGCCAAAACCAAATAATCCATAAGCCGACTATATAAGCCGAAACAAACACCCCTATATGAGCTTATTGAAAATTTGATAAGCTCATAAGCTCAACTTAGCCTATCAAATTTTCAATAAGCTCAGTCATTAGCTTCTTCAGTCTAAAGGTATAGTGGGATCACTAGCGGGGCGGAGCCAACAGAGGGGCAGGTCTGCCCACGTACACATTTTCCGTTCACAACTTTGACTTTATGAGGTACTTTATAAAACTATGCCTCCTAAATATTCTTGTTTCTTTAAATGAGACTAAACATCTGTGTATTGAAGTACAATTTTTATGTGTAGCACTTCTTCATAATCCATATACCAATTGCTTTTTAATCCTCAATGAATACCTCTTCGGCAAGAATACTGTAACAAGACGTAAAGAAGGTGAAAAGAAGGCTCTTTGACATTTTTTTATTTCTTGTATTTGCACATACGTTCAGTTTTTGGGGCGTAAAAACAAATTCAGACGGCCGTCAATACCAAAACCACCCAAAACAAAACCAACACACACTCATCAAAAAACAAAAACAAATCCCCCACCATTTAAAAATAAATAATACAAACCCTAACTCACCCCCAACAAAAAAAACCCACACCAAAAATAACATTCACTCCCATTTAAAAACTTCTTTATAAATAATCTTAACAACCTATTATCATTAACAAAATAAAATTTCAACATAAACCACATCACCAATAATATTCACAAAATACCAAAAAAATCTAACACACTTCAACAAAAAATAACACCAACATAACCCCCAAAACCCCCCCTTTTTCAACCCACCCACTCACATCCTTCACACACTCTCTACACACCAACACCAACCATCCTACATTCCCAAATCACCTCACAACTATATCCATCTCCACACCAACACAAACCACATAACTCCCCCCCCCAATTTACCCCATCAAATTAAATTTTATTTATAACACCCACTACATAACCAAACCAATCCCCCCATTTCACTCCAAAATTAAAATACACGCTTTTTAATCCATCCATTATCTCTCTCCACACATCTTTTACACACCAAAATTCACCTCTTCATACTTTCATTATCCATTTCCCATTTTCACAAAAACCACTCCCTCCTACATAATACACTAGATTCTAGCTTCAGCCTTCCTCTCAACTATAACACACACCTCTTATACCACTTTAAAAGTAAAACTAATATCAATTAAACACCAATAATCACAACCCCCTATCAAAACCCCAGCAACCCTCCCCTATCACACATCCCACAATAAAACCCTCTCCCAAACCCAATCTACCTGTCATCTATAAATACTAATGATCTACCATCTCTTAAATAAAATATTCCAACCCCACAAGTCCCCCCCCCACCCCTTATATCACATCATTTCTAACCTCCAATTTTCAGTACCATCAAAATAACAATACTCTATACATATACCATTCTTATCGGTATTCAACTCCCCCGGCAACATTGACCAAACCTCCTCCACCTCATTCGCGTCTCTATCATAGCTAACCCACCAATCCTAATGAATCACCGCGCTACACCCTAGCGACGATGTTACTAGACCATCAAATGCGTGTCCTCGTTGATCTTCTGTTGATACGGTTAGATCACTCTCTCGTCGTTCACTCAAAACTATGATGATTGTCAACAATCATAAAATTTTATAAAATTTTCACTTCATATAGTCATTTTTTTTTGTAATGACACTAATACATTTGTGTACGACGCTCGACTATAACAAATCCCGCTTGTTGTGTGGTTTGTCTGCAATACTTATTGTGTCCTCTGTGTGTGTTCCGGTATATTCCTTCCACTATCTACCCCATATCAATAATTCCATAGCACTACGCCACCATAATCGTAAAGATACTAGTTATCTGTATCAGTGCGCACATTTTCCCCTATTTGGATAAATCTCATTAGGGATTTGCGCCTATCGTATGGACAGTACTTTGGCTCATTAGGACATGCTTGGCAGCCCTTGTATTCGTTTGTAATTTCTTATGTTTTTTGTAGTAGAGAAAGCGTAGAAGGTTAGTGTGAATTTGTGAGTCAAGAGGGTGAAGTGGTGAGGATGTGTAGTATTTTTAATAAGAGCGATCGTGGAATTGTCTCTTATATCTGTACTAGAGTAGGGCTGAAAGTAGAGAGAAATGTAGAGAAAGACACATGATATTAGTTTAATAAGACTAGGAGCCTGTAGTTACGTGATACGTGTGATGTGTTTGTTAGTTTTTGTTCTCCGTGTATACAGGTCTCCGTTGTGGTTGTGGGGCGACTGACTCTGGGGTGGCGAATTATGTATTGGTCGTTTTGTGGGTTGTCGTGCGATCGATGTGCGTCGTGAGTAGATGCGTGTAAGATATGTGAGCATGGCAGGCTAGCTCTGGTGTGCGCTACTCTAGCAACGCTTAGTGCTCAAGAGGTCGCATACTGATGCGTAGTGGATCGCGTCGATATGAGCGACATAGGTTGGTGCTGGCAGAAAGCGCAGATGCGCGCATAAATGGAGTGCGACGCTCACGTATCGCGCATGGTAAAGTTGTATATGCTGTATGATAAATCTCGTTGCATTATGTGAGCAACGAATGACTGAGTAAATAGAGATCCAGACGATGATGGTATGTAGATGGATGTGTTTAGTGAGCGATAGTCAAGAGTCTAAAGTTAAATATGTGGGAGGTGCGTTGTTGTTAGGGTATATAGAGGGGAAATTCATGCCATTATGACGCTAGATAGCTCCTATAGTTCCCCTCAAATAGTTTGTTTGTGGTAACGCTGCACAATGTGAGTGATGATTGGTGATCTTCTCTGACGCAAGCATATAGTGCGCGTCGGAGAATAGATTTCCTGCTGTGTGCTGGCTTGTTGACTATTGATCATTGTTATTTTTGGGGACGTGCCATATAAAAACTACATTTTCTAGAGGACAAAATCTGTTATGTTTTTTCCCATTAATGGGTATTGATGTGAAATCAGAGAAAAACACAACACCTGTTTTTCCTTGTGTTGCTAAAAATTCTCTAGGGTTGGTTATTTCTTTATCGGAATCTGCTGCTTTTGTAATTTCTCTTTACCAGTGTCTTGTTGACATGGGGTGGGTCTGTCACTTTGTTGTTCGGCGGCTTTTGGAGTGGAAAAAAAAAGTTGCACAGGGGGCGGTTTTGCAGTTTAACCAAAGGTGTTAGTCTATGTTGGATATTACCCTTAGTAATTTGAATTTGACCCTGTATTATGTTTAGTGGGCACCCCCGCGGTGTTGTTATTTTTTTAGATAAGGTTTTGATATTATGGAAAAAAACATTTGTTTTTTGGTAAATAAATAACATAACGCCTGAAGAAAGGGTTTCACTAGGGCTGTGGGCCGTGGTTTCTAAATGCATTCGCTTGTATATTCGTTTCTCCATGACGTTTAATTGCTGCCTTTTTGCGCTGGGTGGACCAGGAGTTGTCAAAGGACCAAATTCCCTTTGTTCATGTTAATGCCAAGTTCGTTGCCCTCGCGGCCATTTAATATCCTTACGGGGGGGACCTGTTGGTTGGGTTTGTGTAAAAACTTTTAGTTAGGAGAAGCTTTGCCTGTTATTTATTTAATGGTAGGGAATATAATTTTGTAAAGGGGGTACCCCTGGGGAAACCTTATTAGCTTTGGCGGGAAGGATTCTGTATCCATTTATCATTTTAATGAAAACTGGGTTTTCTTATGTCTTGATTCTTGCTGGGAAATGTTTCTTTAATTGTTGGGTATAAGCTTGCACAAATTTTTTTTTGGAGTGGGGGGGGAAGTGAGTTCTTTTTGTTATTTTCGGGCTTTGAAAGCTGGCCACAATAACAAAAAGTTTGGGCACAACAGTTGGGATTAGAAAGATGAAATCAAGATATGGATTAGTATAATAGTGAAGGTTCAGGTTGTTTACAGAGCACGTGATTCTTCAGCTTCGGGGATCTTTGGGTTTAAATAGTAGTATGTTGCTGAGCTTCCATAGAGCTGGTAATCTGTAGTCAGAGTGTTAGTGGTGTATTTTTTATGTTAGATGTAGAGATGATAAAATTTGTATTTTTTAAAGTGCTTAGTTATTACCTGTGTATTTGGAAACCCAACATGAGCTAATTGCGATGATCACTGGTTGCTCTATGCTGTGAATATCCGCTTCGCCGAAGTGAGTGGCCATTTCATCCCAGAGTGTGCACTCGGGCAATGTTTCCACTAGCAAAATTTTAAATTTGTTTATAAAGGTTGTTTTAAGTTTTTTGTAAATGTATTTGAGCAACTTACTTGAGGTTTTCAATCTCAATTTTTCTCCTGATGCCTTGTCTTCTATTTGGGTCTCCATAATGGCTGATACTGCCAGTTGATCTAAGGCATCCAATGTAGTCTGAAAAGAAAGTGGGCATGCTGTTATGGTTTATTATTTAGTAAATAAAAAAATACACTTTCTTTAGTAGGTTAATGCTTTTTATAACTTCATAACCGGCTCTTTTTTGTTAACAAAGATTTAGTTAAAGGTGTATTTCCAGCACATTGTTTTGCATCAGCGGTTTAATTTTTATGTAGGAGGGTATTGCCACTTGTAGTTGTCAGACAACGATGCATGTAGCTTTTAAGTAGAAAGAATCAGTTCACTGTCTATATAAGTGAGTGTCATGTTAAGTATATGTCGCATCTTTTGTGTACATTTTCTTTTTTTCTTTTTAGAAAAATGGCCAACATAGGTACGCCATTGCTTCAAGATCTTGCTCGTGCTGCTGATTCTGATGATATTAGGGATCAGCTATCAGTGTTATTTACCAGGGAGGTTGCCGATGATACAGAGAAAATGAAGAATTATAGTCAGCTATCTGGTGAATTAAGAAACGGTGTAAGGATGATGGACATATACATTAGGGAGCTTCGGACATCTCATATGTTTGATGAGGTCGTTGAGAGTATTCAAATTCTAAAGCAGATGCAGCTTGATGATATGGACAAGGCATCTCGTTTGTTGTTGATAGCTAGAGAGGTTTAGAACAAAGTGTTTGATAAGAACACTTTCGTTGCAAGGCTAAGAGACTAAAGGGTTGATCAATGTATGGCTTATGGTTTGTTTGTACTGATTATGTTCTTGTATGTGTGTCTCTACGTTTAGTGCTTCTTGAATAAATATGTAAATGTGTGTGTGCCTGTGCTCTCATGCTGTGCTTAATGATGGTTGATGTGTTAAGTGTTTTCAGTGACGTTTTAGTTCTGTTGTAATGTACTAAATAAAGTTCGTAGCGATGTTTGTGTATATTATTGTTTTGATATGTTGTGTTGTGTTTAATAGTGTATTTTTGTTATTATTTTTTAACTAAGAATCAATAGTTATATTAAAAAAAGCATTGTGTAAAAGGTGGAAATAGAACAGTACCTGTTAAAATTGGATATTGTATTTTTCCGATGCTGTCAGGCCTTGGTAGCTTTGATTCCAGCTGGTTGTAGGAAATTAAGCAAAAATAGTGATGTGGAAATGTTGTTGTTGGTATGCTGTCAAAATTCGTATATTTACCAAACCGTAGGCTTGTTTCATTTTCCAGAGTCTGTTGAAATCGACTGGTGGCTTCACAACTGAAGTTTGAAATCCGGTAAGCCATGTGCATTTCTAACTTCGTATAGAAGTAATCAATGTCATTTAGAGCCATGTTATCTTGGATAGCATTACCATGTGGTCGTATATTAAATGTTATATATAGGTGGCATGTGCCTAAATACACATACCTTTGACCTTTAAAATCGGACTTAAATGACCAAAAAACGTACCAAAAATACATTGTATTTGTATGTTTTCACTTATATTGTGTAGGTAGCGGAAATCTAAGAAAAGGACAAATACAAAGCCAAAAACGACAAAACCGAGCACGGAACGGAAAGAGTGTGAAAAAGACAAAGTCAAAGTCAACAAAAGTCAAAGGTCAAAGCCGAAATCGAGGAAATACTTAATGAAGCCAACCAGCACCCATCTAATGGGTCGGGACAACCCATTAAGGTATTTATACCGAAGACACATAAACCTAAAGCCTTAACAGCCCAAAAACCCCTAATTAGTAAAAAGGCCCAAACTGCCTAGGACAAGGCCCCAATCACCCCTAAACTGTCGTTAGCCCCAAAAGGATTGTGGGTGTAACTAGACAAAACACATTGAGTGACCATTTCAACCTAGTTCCTCAAATCTTTCTTACAGCCCAACCACAATGACTTTCCTTTGCAAATAACACTTAATCAAGATGAGGGACTTTTTGTGCCAATTTACCAAAGCATTTCCCCTTGCACCCCGTTCATAACAAAACACTGTACATCCCCCCTTTTTCCCGCTACAAGTATTGTACATCATCCACACACGTTTTGTGTGTTTATACCTGCAACATACAAACAAAATTCGCCCCACAACAAAATAAACATCACCCCACCTCACAAAATGCCAACTCTACCTTGGCAATCTTGAAACGCCCCATTAGATAGAGCATAAGGACAAAGAATCAAGGGTTAGGATCAATTGGATTGGGGGCCAAGGCAGATTAAGGGCCAGGATGGTGCTTGGTTTCCTCTCACAGCAAAAACACAACAAATCACAAGAAAGAGAAGAAAAGAACTCCCTACATATAAAGAGAAGAATGAACGACAGAGAAAAAAGATACGAGGAGTAGTGTACTTTTAGTGTAAATTTACTCTTAAGTTTTAACTTATGTTGTTTTAAGCCTTTCAATTCCTGTCATTTAAGTTTTAAAGCCTTGTAACCTTTTATGTTTAATGAAAAAGTCAGTTTAATGGTTTTATTCAAATCTGTTTTACGCACATAAGCATGATCTGTTCACAAAAAACTTACAAAGCCTCTCTAATAAAAAATATTTTAGAATCTGCAAACCTTTCTTTAAGCTTTACAAAAACATAAGCTATTTTCTGTCTTAAAGCTCTTTTTATCAAAAAGTCATATCTTCCAGATTCAAATGATGCATGTAAATTCTGGACGGCCAAGGTTTTAGAGCTTCTTAGGAACATTAGGAATGGTTTTTGTTTTTTATGTTCTTGAACAAAAGCAATGGACCTTGTGTAAGTTACCAAAAATTATCATTTTACAAGTCATCTTAAGCATATACATATAATCTTTTAATGTGTGCTTATTAAGATGTTTTAAATGCTTATTAGATTATAATTGATGCTATATGGGGATTGAGTATAATGCAGTTACTAATCCAGTTTTAGTGTGAAACACGTTTGTTTCATATATTAAAGGGTGTTTTTGGCATAAGACCCAAAATGGGTCCAACTGAGTGTAAAACTGTTTGGGTCCTTAAACTAAATTTGTCTTAGCTTCTTTAAGTTATTTTATCAGCCTTTATAAGATTTAAAAGTCTTAAACTTACATTCATGGTCTTTTGCTATTGGGTTTAAAAAACTGATGATGTTTTTGCTTAATGAAAAAATGCTTGTAGCTTAGATTTCATAAAATGCCATCTTTAGATAAACTCTTTTTATGCTTCATGTAAGTTCTTAAATGCATTAGGAAGAACAAGCTAGAGAAGAGGTATGCATTTGCATATTGAAATTTGATACAAAATTTCATGTTGTTAAGTCATTTTTCTAAGTTAAAATCTTCCTTCAACATTTTTCAAATTTAGGTTTCTAGAATTGTTTTAGCTCTTGAAGTTTGTGGCATAAGCTCATTAGGCACTCTTCTTCATCTGTTTCAGCTTATTTTAAGTTTTTAAGGTCTTTTACTAGCTTAAAACCAAGGCTGCAAAAGCCTTTTATCTTTTAAGAAAAACCATTAATCAGCAGCTACTGAGTGTAAGTAGCTGTATTCATAGGCCTTTTTCATAGTGTAGCTAAATTTCAAACTCCTTTTTCTTTTTAGATATTTGTAGGTTATTGTTCAAGCTTTAAGGGCATATAAGCCCTTAAGCCATAAGGATCCATCTAGGGGCTTATAACTAAGCCCAAAAGTGCCTCATTTGTTGTTTTGTTAACTAGATTTGGCCATAAGTGCTTTTTAGCTTTTCAGTGCTTATCTGTAAGTTTTATATTTCCCTTTTCGCGAGCGCTTGTTCCTAATTTGCCTATAAGATAGTAGCTAGCCATCTGCTCTCCTTGATTGTACTTTTTACATTTAGCTTATAAGACTTAAAAAAAAGCCAAAAAAATTAGTCTATAGTTTCCTAGTTAAAAATGAGCATTCTATCTGTTTTTTCTTTGAACTTCCAGCTTATTAACAGTTTTTCATAAACGTGCATAGTTAAGAAAAATGCTTATTTTTGTCTCTTTTATAAGTTTGTAAAAAGAAAATAAAAAAAATGTTTTTAAAAAAAAAGAGGCCATAGGTTTTGAACCTGTGACCTCCCTTTACACACACACTCGTCCCACAAGTCACACACACTAACCATTGGCACCAGTAGGGCCATCTGGTTTGTGTTTGCACAATTTAAGTTATAAGTCCATTTTGGCCCAATAAGCTAACAGCCCTTTTGGGCTTATTTCTAGCTTATTTCAATAAGCTGGCAACCCAACTTTATTTTTCCTAGAATCAGCATAAGTCAAAGTACTTTTTGTAATTTTTTCACATTTTTCTCATTTAGTTTGCTATTTTTAATAATTTAATTTTATTAAAACAGTAATTAATTCATAATAAATAAAATAAAAGTCAAAAAAATATAATTCTTTTTTTCAAAATTTTCTTTTATCATTTAGGACCTAGGAAAAATAAATTTGCATCCGTAGGGTTAATTTTGCAAAATTTGGTTTTTTAAAGAGCGGGATTGAATCCCGTTCTCGTTTTTCGTGTTTTTAAGCTCAAATCACTTTCGTTTTTAATCTAGTTTTCTTTATTCTTACTTTTTAGTCACTTAGGGTTTATTAAAACTTAAAAATCAATTTATGATTTAATTTTGATAATTTAGTTTTTTTAGGTCGCGTTTTTAAAGCCTGTTAACGTTTTAGGTTTTTAACTTAGATTGCTTTCGTTTTAGGGTTTCTTTTACTTGTTTTTGCATTTTTAATTGTAAAAATAGATAACCAATCAAATCTTTGATCATTCAAGTATTGTCCACAAACCAAACTCGATTTTCAAATTCACGCCTCGTTGGGGATAAACTACCCGGGAATCATACTTCCGGTTTACTACAATTGAGAGATTTTTGATTCTTATCCTTATATTTATATATTTATAAGTATATTATATATTTATTTATATATATATTTAAAAAGGGTTAGTCAGAAGCTTGTCAATTTTTGGCGCCGCTGCCGGGGAGGTGTGTACGATCATCGAGTTGAAGTTTGTTGTGCCTTGAAGACCCTTCCTCGTGAAGTTATCATTCTCGTTTGTGAATATTTTCTTCTTATTTTTATAGAAAAAAAAAAAAAAAAAAAATAAAAAAATACAAAAAATATTTTTATCATTTTCTTTTATTATATAAAAAAATCAAAAATTTAAAAACATTGTCCATAAAAAGAAATAAAAAAATTCACCATCAAATAAAAAACATTCAATTAAAGTATATCGAGTGTAATAAGTTCCCGAACCAAAGGTCAAAAACTTACCTTTTGTGTCTCTCGCGAGGTACGGTTCACCTTTGAAAGTTAAACAAACTATAAGAGGGATATAAGGTGGGTTGTTCCGAGGAACTACGACCCTAAAGGAGAAAGGTTTTTAATAGCTTCACGCTTTCCTACTCCGCCGCTCCTTTGTGCGTTTTTCTCTTTAAAGAGTTACCGTGACGCGAGTTGATTATTTGGTTTAAGTTATTCGATCTCGATTTGTCCGTTAATAAAATATGTTGTTTAAACAACTTGAAAACCCAAAAATAATCTTCTTTTTCTTCTTATCCATTTAATTCTTTTCTTAACCTTCTATATATTATTCTTAATAGGCGTCATTCGACTATTGGTTTAAATCCCCATTACACTAATTAAATAATGCTCGTCTTGGGAGCTGTATACACTAACCGGACTATTGTTTTTCTAATGTGGGTCTCGAGGCAAGATCATGTCTGTGAACGACCCCCTCAAGAAGTTGTGCAACTTGTGGAGACCCGGTTGATGGTCTAAATTGTCGACATTGTGCTTTTGTGCGAAAGTGTTTGAATGAAGGTTGGTATACAATTCATGATGAAACGAAATTCAAACACTTCCGAGTCATCCAAATGACTAACACTAACATAGTTAGTGGCACCTCAAGAGCCATTCGACTTTAATCAAGACCCCCGGTCAAAATTCTTCACAAGTCCTCCACCTAAGGACCACAATTGTTGTTTACAGTGTTGGGTAATTCGTTAGACGATATCTTTTGTCAACGGATGTAACTTGTAAGTCATGTGGGAAAGTGCTCATTATGTTACAATTGTTCACCGTAAATACCGAATATCTCTAATCCGGAACCATGCTACAAATCAAAAGCCAAAATGAGAAATCCTACAAAATTGCAAAGTTTGCGAAACAATGTTCTTTAGGTACATGCCAGACAATGTGTTGTAAAGAATATGATGGAGTTTGTTTTATTTGTACTGTGGAAATGGAACACCAATTAATTATTTCAACATTCCGTACTCATCTAACGATTCTCCAAGTTTTGCAAACCACCCTCCACAAAATTATCAAAGTTTTCAACAATAATATCTTTGTTGTGAAAATTGCGGGGGATCTCTACAAATGTCAACCAATGAATGAAGACATAAATATGAGCAAAATCCTGCTATTATCCTAATTCTTTTTTGTTTTATGACGAATTTCAACCCCCATAATATACCGTCAATCATCCAATCTTCAATGCTCAAAATAGCCTTCTCAATTCTCAAAATAATCTTATGGAGCAAATGACATCCATATGTGATATGGCTGGTCAAATTATGCAAAAGAAGGAAGAAGAAAAGTGAATTACGGAAGAGCAAGCGGCCATAGATCGATATCGGAAGATTCCCATTTGCACTAAGAAGACAGATGACGGAAGATAGTTGGGCATTCCCTTGAAAGATCTTATTACTTCTGGACTTTCCCTTCGTGTGTTGTAGCACACCCGTTTTACTAACCGTGGACCCGTGACTCTCCTCATAATAAGTATGAGCAACTTGAAGCACTATTCGGCAACGGAATTAGACAGAATAAAAAAGCAGTGTTGAGGAGCTTGTCCCGATCCCAAGTAAGTCCGAGGGTATTTCTGACGGTGTGTGTGATGTGCCTCTTTGTGATAACCCTACCCCTCTTGAAGCTTTCAAAGATCACTCTGAGATTGTCATCGATTCCAACAATGATTCTTCTTCGAGTGATGACGATTCTTTCTCTAGTAAGGATATCGAGTATGTTGATGCATCACCTCCCGATGCTGAGATCGTCAGGTTAGAGGTGGTTGAGATTGTTATCCCGGAAGTTGGAGGGATTGATACTGATATTCTTCTAACATCAAAGACGATATCCTTCGAAAAAATGGTTGACTGTCAATCTCTTATTGCTAAGATCAAAGCATAAAAGATACATCCACCCATCTTCCGATGTTAGTACCAAGTCTCCTCCACATCTCTAACTTTTTCTGGAGGAACTAACACCGTTGATAATTCTTTACCCAAAACTGAAACTTTTTGCTTTAATCTGGAAGAGATTAGTAGTGGCAGTCCCACTTCTTATTCAGATTATTCTCTTTCGGATTATGAAGCTTTCTATCTCGATGACGATCATGTTGAAGAAAAGAGTAGTGGCAGTACCACTACTCATGTTGACTTTTCACAATAAGATTCGTTCATACTTGAACTTTCGTATCAATCCGGTCCCTCCGCCGATAGGAAGGTGACTGTTATATGAGATTTTGCCGGTAAACTCACTCACATATATCTCCACCGTAGTATGTTGTTTCTACTTTAAGAATGAGCCCGACTCAGGGGCAATATCACGATGGATTTGGTGGAGGATATTTTTTGATAATCCGACAAGGAAAACCAAGAGTTTATGTGACTAATGTTTTATTTTTGTGTTTATTTTCCCAACCCTCCCACCCTTCAATCGGATTCGGATTTCACTCTTTCTGTGATTCCCGACGGATCCGACCTTGTAGTTTCTTTTCTTCCGGAACTAGAAACAAGATTTTCGATCCAGGGATATTCATTGGAGTCCAATCCATGATATTTCTATCACTGGATGAATTTTCTTTCTCATTCATCCGTGATCCTCCTTTACCAGTGATTGACACTTTGCTTCCATTTTCATCCGAAAATGAAACAAAGTTGTTCAATAAGGTATTCTTGTTTCAGAGGAGAAATCTCCTCCTTCTTCATCACATCGGGCTTTAAAGCTTCCAAGCTTTCTCATCATAAAAGCCTGATGTTAATTCATAGAGACAACACTCCTAATTTGGGTGTTCGTCATCCCTATTTTTATCCCCCTTGACAAGCTCAAGTATGGGGGGATCGAGTCGAACTTGTGACTTGGTTAACAAAAACAAGGCGCTTCGTGGGTGGCAACCCATGCTTATCCTAGTAGTATTAATGAATAAGTGTTTTGTTGTTGTGAGGAGGCTCGCCTTTTCCGTTTCTCGTGTTTTGTGTTTTGTGTTGTTTGTCCAGGATTGCCCGGATTCTGAAGCCTCTCGTGCTCGCGGTTTTTGTCCTTCGATCACAAGAGCTTCATATCCTCAGCTTCATTTTGGGAATCCGATATCCTAATCTTATCGACTAACGTTTATCTTTAGCATAATTCATAAACGGCTTTAGTATGACGTAGGTACCCCTTCTTAAAACATTGAGGACAATGTTTAATTCTAGTATGGGGGGATCTTCGATTTGATTGTGCCTGCAGTCGTTGTTTTCGCGTAATCCCGTTTTTACCACCAAAATTTCAAAAAAATGAAAAAAATTCAAAATTTTCAAAAATAAAATAAGTGTTTTGTCACAATTTTGACTTTCCTGCTGGGTAGAATAAGAATAAATTTTGACTCGATCGAGCGTGTTAAGCTCTAGCTTGTTCCTTAACTTTTAGACTAAGCATTCGCGGAACTTCGCGAAGAACGAAAAATGATAGAGTTAAGTATGAGTTAGATGCTAAACAATGATTATTTGGAAATCTTAAGAGCTCATGTGTGTAATTTGTGGCTTTTTCTCCCATAAGCTCCTAACCGGACTAATAATACGTGCTATTTTTGAAAATTAAACTTAAATCAACAATTTTTGAGATGTAGTCGATAGCAATAATTTTAGTCTTAGTTCAAATTTATACTTAAATTTTCCAAAAAGAAGTCTTCTCTATATCGTGAAATAAAGTGTGAAAAAAATGAAAAAATATGATGAAAAATGATAAAAAATATGATAAGTAATAATTATAAACTGTGGGCTGATAAAAGTTTGCTGCATCTTGCCGGCTCACAACCGATGTTACAGCCTTCTAAAGAAAGCCCATAGTAAGAATAATAATCCGAGACTAATAAAAGTTTGTTGCATCTTGCCGGCTCACAACCGATGTTGCAGCCTTCTAAAAGGTCGAGGGTTACAATTGCATCAATGTTATGTTTAATATTAAGTGTGAATTAATAAATAGATCTTTTTTTGTTAAATTTAAATATGCTTTTGAACTTGAATAAGCTATGTAAACGGGAAACCTAAGAGTTTTTGAAACCTAAGGTCTGTGAGTCCCGATACTAGTCTCTGTGGGGTGTCAAAAGCCTGGTCACTTAGCCGCAAGGTTGGGATGTGCCGAGACAAAAATCGCTACATGGGATGATCTCGCCTTCAAACTTATTATTCTCGGGTGGAACGTGAAGCATAGAATTTTGCAAAACGTTGATCCATGGTTGAAATTCAAAATAGCACATTCACCTAAGATATAATAATTGTCGGGAGTGAAAAGTTCACAAGTTGCAAATATGAGTAGTGTTAGCATCTTAACTGATATTTAGCAGTGATTTCGTTTTAAGCTTGGTTTGGAGCGAGTGAAAAGTTGGGAACGATGAATTTATCCTTTTTGAGGCATTTTCACATCGAAATGCATCTTGTTCTATGATCCCTAACGGTTATGAAAATAACGAAAGTCAAAATAAGTTAGTTGCTAAAAAAATTAAAAATAAATAAAATAAAAAAGAAAAAATACAAAAAATAGGAAAAATACAAAAATTAGTAGGAATAAGTGTATATCTTTAAGAATGGTAAAAACCGGGCTTTTCAAAGCTATTGATTCTTTATTTCCCCTTGACGAACACTTAGCTACTTTTCGAGGTAATTAGTCGAGGGGGATCGAGGTTCTTAGTTTTCTTAAGTGTTTACTTATAGCATTGCGTGAGGACACGCAGTAGTTTAGTATGGGGGATTTAGGTATGTGCCTAAATACACATACCTTTGACCTTTAAAATCGGACTTAAATGACCAAAAACGTACCAAAAATACATTGTATTTGTATGTTTTCACTTATATTGTGCAGGTAACGGACATCTAAGAAAAGGACAAAAACAACAAAACCGAGCACGGAACGGAAAGAGTGTGAAAAAGACAAAGTCAAAGTCAACAAAAGTCAAAGGTCAAAGCCAAAATCGAGGAAATACTTAATGAAGCCAACCCGCACCCATCAAATGGGCCGGGACAACCCATTAAGGTATTTTACCAAGACTACATAAGCCTAAAGCCTTAAAAGCCCAAAATCCTCTTAATTATAAAAAGGCCCAAACTGCCAATGACAAGGCCCAATCACCCCTAACCGTCGTTAGTGCCCAAAAGGATTGTGGGTGTAACATGACAATACACATTGAGGGACCATTTCTGCCAAGTCCTCAAATCTTTTACACCACAAGGACTTTCTTTGCAATAACACTTATCAAGATGAGGGACTTTGTTTGCCAATTCAACAAACTTTTCCCCTGCACCCCGTTCATAACAAAACACTATACATCCCCCCTTTTTCTCGCCACAAGTACTGTACATCCTCTACACACGTTTTGTGTGTTTATACCTGCAACATACAAACAAAATTCGCCCCGCAACAAAATAAACATCACCCCACCTCACAAAATGCCAACTCCACCTTGGCAATCTTGAAACGCCCCATTGGACAGAGCACAAGGACAAAGAATCAAGGGTTAGGATCAATTGGATTGGGGGCCAAGGCAGATTAAGGTTCAGAATGGTAATTGGTTTCCTCTCACAGCAAAAACACAACAAACACAAGAAAGAGAAGGAAAAGAACTCCCTGCATATAAAGAGAAGAATGAAGACAGAGAAAAAAGATAACGAGGAGTAGTGTAGCTTTAGTGTAATTTACTCTTAATGTTTTAACTTTATGTTTTTTTAAGCCTTTAAATTCTGTCATTTAAGTTTTAAAGCCTTGTAACCTTTTTATGTTTAATGAAAAAGTCAAGTTTATTGGTTTATGCAAATCTGTTTACGCACTTAAGCTTTGATCTGTTCACAAGAAACTTTCATAAGCTCTCTTTATAAGTTATTTTTGAATCTGCAAACCTTTCTTAAGCTTTATCAAAAAACTTAAGCTATTTTATGTTTTAAAGCTCTTTTATTAAAAATTCTATCTTCAAGATTCAATGGAGCATGGTAAATTCTGGATGGCCATGGTTTTAGAGCTTCTTGGGAAGCATTAGGATTGGTTTTGGTTGTTATGTTCTTGACAAAAGCAATGGACCTTGTGTAAGTTCCAAAAATTTCATTTTCAAGTCATCTTTATGCATTTACTTATAATCTGTTTAATGTGTGCTTATTATATGTTTTAAATGCTTATTAGATGTTAATGATGCTTTATGGATTGAGTTTAATGCAAGTAATAAGCTGTTTTAGTGTAAAAATCGTTTTTCATAAATTAAAGGGGTGTTTGGCATAAGACCCAAAATGGGTCAAAACTGAGTGTAAAACTGTTTGGGTCCTTAATCTAAATTTGTTTAGCTTCTTTAAGTTATTTTGATCAGCCTTTATAAGATTTAAAAGTCTTAAACTTACTTTCATGGTCTTTTGCATATTAGGTTTAAAACTGTGATGTTTTGCTTATTGAAAATTGCTTGTAGCTTAGATTTCATAAAATGCTCTTTAGTTAACTCTTTTATGCTTCATGTAAGTTTTTAAATGCATTAGGATATAGTAGAAGAGGTATGCATTTGCATTTGTAATTTGATACAAAATTGTCATGTTGTTAAGTCATTTTTCTAAGTTAAAAGTCTTCTTTTCATTTTCAAATTTAGGTTTCTTAGAATTGTTTTTAGCTCTTGAAGTTTAGTGCATAAGCTCATTAGGCACCCTTCTTCATCTGTTTTAGCTTATTTTAAGTTTTTAAGGTCTTTTACTAGCTTAAAACCAAGGCTGCAAAAGCCTTTTCTCTTTTAAGAAAAACCATTAATCAGCAGCTACTGAGTGTGAGTAGCTGTATTCATAGGCCTTTTTCATAGTGTAGCTGAATTTCAAACTCCTTTTTCTTTTCAGATATTTGTAGCTTATTGTTCAAGCTTTAAGGGCATATAAGCCCTTAAGCCATAAGGATCCATCTAGGGGCTTATAATTAAGCCCAAAAGTGCCCGTGTGGGCTGTTTGGTCAACATTTTTAGCCAAAGAAGCTTATTTGCTCTTATGAGCTTATAGCTTATTGAGTTTGCTTAATTTGTGTTTAATATTGTTTGTTAGGTTAGTTTTAAGTCTTTTTAGCTTTTTCAGCTGTTGTAGAGCTTATTCGAGCTTATTTGTTTTTAACTTAGAACTTTTAAGTGTTTTAGCATTTCTGTCATTTTAGCTTACTTTAGCTTATCCTCTTTGCTTATTATTGTTTACTCATGCTTATTAGATCTAGCACTTTATTTGTTTAAGCTTATTTTCCCCTTTTCATTGCTTATTGTGTTTAGAATAGCCAACAGTTTAGTTTTAAGTTTTAAGTCATAAAAAAATCACAACTGTCATCTTTAAGCTCATTTTCTGAGCTTATTATAGCTTTTCAAAAATAATCTCAAGTTTTAAAGTTGTTAGTTTTCAGCTTATTTATAACTTTGTTTTTAAAGTTTTTCAAAAAGAAAAAAAAAGGAGTAGGGAAGTCAGGGGTGAGCAAGGCTCGAACCCCTGACCTCTACCCACTCAACCTTTATAGCACCTCACACACGCACACACAAACCAACTGCCCTAGGGTCTTTTTCGATTATCCTTTGCATTGTTTAAATTAAATAGTCTTTTTAGCCAGTTTTGCTTATAAGCTGTTTTTAGCTTATTTAACAGCTTATTTGATAAGCTGTTTTCACCACTTCATTTTTCTTAAATTCCTCACTGTTCAAGCTACTTTTCATGATTTTTCCAGATTTTTTATAAATTGTTTAGTATTTTTTATATTTAATTTTTGTTAAAATCGTTTTTAATTCATAAAAAATTATAAAAAAGTCAAAAAAATCTAATTCTTTTTTAGAAAATTTTCTTTTATCAAATAGGACTTAGGAAAATTAGATTTGTTTTTGTAGGGTTAAAATTGTAAAATTTGATTTTTTAAAGAACGGGATTGAATCCCGTTCACGTTTTTAGTGTTTTTAAGCCCTAATATCTTTCGTTTTGGCCTAGTTTTCTTTGTTCTTACATTTTAGTCACTTAGGATTTAAGTCGCGTTTTTACGTTCCCGTTTTTAGGTTTTATCTTAGATCGCTTTCGTTTTAGGGTTTCCTTTACTTGTTTTTGCATTTTTAATTGTAGAACTAGAATCCAATCAAATCGTTGTTATATTCAAGCATAATTCCCAAACCGACACTCGATTTTCCATTCACGCCTCTTCGAGGCATAACGACCCGGGAATCATACTTTTGGTTTTCTACATTGAGAGATTTTTGATTCTTATCCTTATATTTATATATTTATAAGTATTTTATATTTATATTTATATTTATATTT
>BQNB010101078.1:0-21603 GCA_026074375.1 Tanacetum coccineum | reverse complement strand
TATGCTACCAGTATTAAGTTACTATGTTATCAGAACTAACCCTAAATTATACTACCAGAATTAATTCTAACTAAGACTACATATTAATATAATATAAAATTTACACTTTTTCTTCCCCTTAAATGTAGCTTATGGGTTGACCATACCAATGCTAACTACCAAGTAATTGAACCGGGGTCCATCAAATGGTTTTGTCAACAAGTCAGCTACGTTTAGCCCATCTAGGATTAGTTTTACGAATAACATTAATACGCAGCGGAATAAACAAGAACAATAATGCTATTCAACAAGGTTTTCTTTATTCATACTAATAAACTATAAACTATTCGACTTTAATCAGTCGACTATGAACTATTACATAAACTAATAAGCTAACTATTAGACTCTCATTGGAGAGATCTAACTATGATGGATAATCAAACTATTCACCCTACCTCTCTTTATATACTAGAGAGGCTAGGGTTTACAAGAAAACCTTAGTCAAACATATCATAATGTTGATTTTGTAACTTCCAATCATCATTAATGTTTTAGTCAAAGTCCAACATATCATATTAAGTCCTTCTTGTTTCATTTATCTTCATATAAGCATATGTAGTTTTGTAATCATCAAATCTCAGATCCCAACAATCTTCCCCTATTTGATATTACAAAACAGTCTCCATGAATGAAACAATCTTCAAAGCTTCCCCTTGACTTAAGATCTCCTTGAACATGCCACCACATAAAATAATAAGCTGCAAATCACGAATCTTCTTCCCCTTTTTGTAATCATCCAATAGGGGTCTTCTGTAGAAATGCAACTTGGATCATAACAGCTACAAATCATATACCACACTACCAATCCATCCTTCCAATAACTCAAAGTACCCTCCATGAAGCATAATACGAAAAATGACTTTGAGAATCATAATTCCCACAATCCTCCCCTAAACATGATGTGAACTTGTTTCTAACTTCATGTTTCTTCATTTAACTCTTCTTGAACTCTTGAAGGATTATCCCAAACACTCTGTCAAATCTTGATCTTTTATATTTGATAATTTTTTTTGTCATACTTCAGCTATCTATCTTTACCAACAACTGTCTTCTCAGCAACAAACACACAACATCCAACTAAGTTGGCTAATTGATTTGTTTGGCAAACTACCCAACCATTAACGGATTTGATATTCCTTTTACAGTAGCCGTTTGCTCTGTGGATAAGCCAATTCTTTATTCTAAACAACAAGGGTGAATTGATTTACCTTTTATTTTGAGAGTAAACTACCAACTATCAATGGATTTGACTTGTCTTAACCAAAATCCGTTTGCTTTTGGACTAGCCAATGCTTCATTGTCATAACATGGTGCATTGATAACCATATAGTTTTTAGCAAACTATCACCTAATCAACCGATTTATTAGTCTTACTAGGAACTTTTAATCTTGACTAGCCAACGCTAACTGTGAAAGCAAGGTGATTTAGAACATACAATTTTTGTAAATTGTTCAACTCATAAACGGATTTGAGAAGTCTTTACCACAAGCCATTTGCTATGGACTAGCTTAGTTCTTATGCCTGTTAAGCATGGTGAACTGATGACCATTTGTTGTATGGTGGGTTAGCAAAACACACCAAACCCTTCACATTCCATTCTCAACATTACTCCTTATTAAGCTGTTGCTTAATGAATCTTACCAATTGTAGTGCATCAACACTTTCCTCTTCAACCTCTAATCCTAAATCAAGCATTTGTTGCAACAATTTCTTGGAGAGAGGATACTTTCTTTCAACTAGCATGTAGATGACAGTACCCCGCCTTTATTACGCTCTAGTATGCAAACATCCATACGCTCATACAGTCTCCATTGAACTATCCCCATTCTTGTTGATTGTTCTAGAAATCACCTTGATCATTTTCTTCTGTTGAGGATTCCATCATAATCTTCAAGTCTCCCCAAAGAACAACTCAATAACTCTGAGTGATTTTCTGAGTACTACTTCATCACCAAGTGATATAAAAATGAAACAAATCCGTATTATCAAAATATGTAGTACCAGTCCATTAGAATATGTAAGATGCCCTGAAGTGCCCATTACCGCTGTAGACAACAAGGTAAATTCCCATCTGGTGATAAACCTTGTGCACCTAGCATCAAAAATATTAGTCTCTCCATAATTCACTATCTATGTACTTAATCAGAAATTAACAATCCTTAGACTATTTTTCTGTGTTCATCCCACACTATCATCACTGGCTGTGGTCTCATGGCCTTTTTCCCTAGCAATCATCTTTCACATGACCACTCTTTCTTTTCGTGTACCTGGCTCTGTCCACTTCTTGTTCAGTAGGTACCTGGCTGTAACTTCTTCCTTGGGAGTTTCTTTGATAACCCCTCTTCTTGTAGGCTCTTTATTCAACCTCCGTTAAACCAGTCTCTATCCTCTGTAGATCCAATAGTCAACAAAGTCTAATCTTCCTCCTTTAATCTTTCATATAAAAAACCTGTATTCTACAAAAGTTTTAGGGTCTTCCAAATCAAATGCTTCTTTCCACCAACATGCTTCAAATAGGTCATCATTTGGTTGCTCAGCTGATTTCTTATAGGTGGTTTATTTATGATAGCTTCAGACATTTGTTGAGCAAGAAATTTCCTTTATGCAGCAATGGTATCATGAAGAAATTTTGCTCTTTGTTCAATGGTAAACTTATCTCTTTCTTCCTTTTGAAGCTCCTCAGCAAGAATCTTGTCTGCATTTATTCTTGCTTGTATGAAATCATACTCATTAGTGAGAGCAACCTTAGTAGCTTCTTCTTCAGCTAACCTTTTCTTTTCCTCTTGCGATCTTCCTATCTTCTTGAACCTTTCTGGCCTAAGCTCTTATCCTTAGCAAGCATTTAAACTTCTATTCCACTTCATGATATCATCTGATTCAGTATCAGATTCACCTTCTTCATCAATCATCTTTTTGCCTTTATCTTTTAGATCAATCTTGGGAAGAGGCTTCAATGAGTTAACAGCAGATCTTATTAAAGTATGCGCCTTGGTCCTCTCCAGTATCTTCACATTCCTATTTCATACTCCTTTTTTCCTTTCTTCTGTTTTATTCTGACGCATTGTTGATAGAGAACTTGTGTACATGGTCCTCATCATCACTCAACTATTGGGTGAGTAGTGTTGAAGTTGTTGTGGGAGCTGTTTGAGTAGCATTATCCCTTCATTGATCAGCAGTAGCTTCACCTTGGTCATCGGATACTAACTTTTGTATTGTTGGTACCTCCATGTTGCTTGTCAATACCTTCATTTCTCTTGTCGGTACCTTCATTTGGTTTGACAGTACTAACAAGAGCTTTAATACTTACTTCCTTATATGTACTTTCCTTCTCTTCAAGCACCACAGAGCTTGTCCTCCCCTTATCTTGAGCATCCTCAGTCTCCATATAGTCCATTGCATCATCATCAAGATCATCAAAAGCTGGATCTTTATGCACAAATGGTTCACCCTTGAAAAATTTGACAGATTTCCTCCTCTGTTTGGATACATACTCCTTTTGTGCCCCCTTTTTCTTCAGAGAAGTCTTCCTTGCCAATCTTGTCTTCAGTGCAACACTCTTCATCTAGGCTTTGTGATGTGTGATAAGTGGTTTAACTCCTTTCTTTAGCTTCTTGACCTGAGCCTTCAAAGCTTTAATTTCTTTAGCCTGAGCTGAGACCTGTGTACACAAAGAGATGCAAAGATCATACCTATTTTGGAGTGTCAGGCCATCCTCATTCCCGGATAGGGATCTATCACTGGATGACTGACCTCCATGATTCCTACCAGAACCCTTTGGATTGGAATCAGGAATAGCTATAGAAGGAGAAGGTCTAGGAGAAGGGTCAGTCTGTGTCTGAGGTTGGTCTTCACTTAGGTGAGGAAGAGAGGGTATGGGTTGGGAATCAGATGGTCTTTCTGAAGCCTCACCCTCATCCTCTGTTTGTTGAACCAACATAGAATCAAATAAAGGTGTAACCTTCCCTGAAAAGTTCTTACCCTTTTTAACCATAAATGTCAAGACCTTTTTAGTCTGGAAAGTGGTCCAAGGGGACAGGTACATCTTTTAACTGATTGCTCAAAAAGATTTGTAAAAATCTTGGATACATTACAAACTTCTTAGTTGCATCCAAGTGTCGTATCATGCCACCAAAAATTAATTTTGAAAAATTGTATTTCTGATTAGTGGCTAAACAAATTACGACAGTGGCAATATTGTGGAATATTGATCCAAGATTGCTTTTAGTAACGAATGCAATGATTTATGGTATGAAAAAGAAATTTCCATTGGGGTGAAAAGATGGCTTTGTTAAAAGTGAAGGTATTCAGGTCTCCCTCATACCCCATTAGCCGAATATTATCAAATATAGCCTGATTATTCAAAGAATCTATCCCATCAGCATCATCAAAAACAAGATCACTTCTTATTTAATGCCTTAAATAGTCCAGGCTGCCATGCCAACTGTGGCATCTATATAACTAATGTTGTTGACTGTTCTAGACTTAGCAGTTGTCCAAAACTGTTCAACAAACGGAATTGAGACTATGGACTTACTAATGCATAATAGATTGAACTTGCAGGTGAGAAAGTCCATAATCTGATGAAACTCTGTATTCCCATCCGTCTTTTCTAAATAGGCCACCATATTGTGCTTAGAACAGAAATCCAAACTAGCCATCGTGTATTTGATTTTGGTAATCGTCAGTGATGAATAATTAGGGTTTGTCAATTGAAAGCAATTAAAAGAGCTAAAAAGGATCAATTGTGTAATTGGATCATGGGTATTTATAGTAGTAGCATCCCCAATGGCGAAGAAACCGCTAAAAATTACACTCACACCCCTATCGTTATTATTTTTCTCTAACGCTTTTCTAGCGGAACACACTTTGCTTGTCGGTACTAAACTTTAAGCACACGAAACGTGAAGTAGCCGGTACTAACTTTTGTTAACCAAAAATCAAACAAGTTTGACAACAAAAACTCTGCAGTACCATCCATATCTCTCTCTAATGACTCTCTAGAACCCAAATAACTGAATGAAAGACATCACCATTGGCAAAATCTGTCTGCTCACATAACATTCTATACAAACTGTACAACAATGCATCTTGCCTCCCCTCAATTTTGGCTACAGATTCAACAGTCCAATGCTAACCACCAAAAAGTTAAATCTTGTGACATCAAATCCTTTGGTGAGAAGGTCTGCAACATTAGAATCTGTGTGAATCTTGATAACCTCTATCAGTCTCTTCTCATAACAATCTCTTATAAAATGGAATCGAATCTCAATATGTTTGGTCCTAGAATGAGCAACAGGATTCTTGATGACACTTATAGTGCTCTCATTATCAATATGGATTTTGGTGTTCATGAAATTGAAACCATAATCCATCATCTGATTCTGTATCCATAATACTTGCCCACAACAGTTAGCAGCTGCAACATATTCTGCCTCAGTAGTAGAATTTGCCATAATAGTCTGCTTCTTGCATTGCCAAGATATCAATCTTCTACCAAGAATTGAACCAACTGTTTGTTGATTTTCTGTCAAGACTGGCTCCTCCATAGTCACTGTTTGAGAAAGTTTCTAGTTCAAAAGGTGAATCCCTAGGATACCATAAACCAAATATGGGTGTGATGTTTGAGATACCTAAAAAAATCCTTTTACTGCATTTTAAAGTGGAGAGCTTTGGAGTGACTTTAAATCTATCACAGACACAGACCAACAAACCTGATGTTTCCTTGATGTAGTCAAATACCTTAGAGAGCCAATCTAGAACCTGTAACCATTACTCTACATCTACACCATCTATCCTTGCACATGATTTATTAGACGTCAATAGGTTAGTAGCTGTTCTGATTGGAAAAAAAATCAAACGTTTTTAAGATGTCAGCTACATACTTGTCTTGACTAATAAAGATTCCATCAGGTTGTTGCTTCACTTGAAGTCCCAAAAAGAATGTGAGTTCACCCATGGAACTCATCTGGAATCTTTTGTGCATACATTCTTCAAACTCTGTACACATAGACTTCTTAGTAGAGCCAAAAATAATGTCATCCACATATACAGTAGACGAACATAATGTCACTCTTTTTCTTCTTGATAAACAATGTTTTATCTATGGTACCTCTTCTGAAACCATTTTCCATCAGAAAAGAAGAAAGTGTCTCATACCAAGCTCTAGGAGCTTGATGTAGACCATAAAGAGCTTTGATCACCTTATAGACTTTGTTTGGATGAGCAGGATCAACAAAGCCTGGAGGTTGATGGACATACACCTCCTCTTCAATAGTACCATAAAGAAATGCACTTTTAACATCCATTTTGGGAACAGTAAATCCCCGTTATGATGCAAAGGCTAAAAATAACCTAATTGCCTCTATCTTGGCAACATGTGCAAAAACCTCATCATAATCTATACCTTCCTCCTGTCTAAACCCTTGTGCTACAAGCCGTGCTTTGTTTTTCACAACAATACTTCTCTCATCCCTCTTATTTTTGAAGACCCACTTTGTGCCAATTACCTTTTTCCCATATGGCAAATCAACAAGTACCCAAACCTTCTGTAGTTTGAACTGAAGCAATTCCTCTTGCATTGCTTCAACCCATCTTTCATCTTGTAAGGCTTGTGATATAGTCTTTGGGTCATCCGCCCTTGAGAGAGAAAACATGCAAACAAACAGTTCTGTTGATCCTTGTGATTTGTTCTGTTTTGTTTGTGAATGTAACTTACCAAGGCTTGTTGTGCTGAAGAAGCCTTTTGAATCTTCCCTCTTGTTTGAACTGCTGATGTAGGATCTCCTAGAATTTGTCCTTTTGGATGATCCTTATGAATTCTGAGTGTGGGAATAGGACTGACAGCAATGGTGTTATCCATGTTGTTGAAATCAGCCACTGCACCCACATCTTCATCATCATCATAAGCTCCATTGAATATTCCATTATTTGGGAGAGTATCAGAAGCATCTTCCAAGTCAGGCATATTTGGATCAATGGGTAAGTCAGCATTAGGGAGAGTAGATGCATCAATAGGTATTTTGCCTCCAAGATAGACAAATGATGATTCATCAGCATTTGCACCTGTAGAAGTACTAGCAGCACTAACATTGGGTGTGTTAGACCTATCAGTACTAACAAATGATCTATCAGTACTAACAAATGGCCTATCAATACTAAGTTGGTTAGTACTGGTAGCTTGAGTTGCCTTCTTTTGAGATGGAATTCTCCTCTTTTCTTCTTTAAAGTCTTGTCTTGATTCATCATTCATAGCATTAGCAACCAATTCTTGAGTAACCATCATCTCAAGTTCATCTTGCCAGACTTGTTCATCTTCTGGCATCTGATGTTGTCCTTCCTTATCAAAAACATCTTCTGAAACTTGTATACCCTTGTCTGGAGAAGCATTTTTAGAAGGTTGTTCTTGTGCATCCTGAACAACATCCTTTGCTGGAATCCTTGTCCTATGAGGTTGTAGTGGAAGCAGTATGTATTCCTGAGTAGGTCCTTTATCTTTTCCTGATGAACCTGCAACATAAGAATCTTGTGTACCTGCATCCACAATAACCTGATTTTCTACACTAACAGGAATATAATTCATTGAATTGGTGAGAAAATCAAGATCAAACATCCAATTTGGACCAGTTCCTGCCACATTTGGTTGATCTTCAAGAAAATTAATGTGCAGATTCTCTTCTACCCTTTTGGTCCTTTTGTTGTATACTCTAAAGGCTTTACTAGAGGTAGAGTATCTAAGCAAATAACCTTCATCAGATTTCCCATCAAATTTGCCTAAGGAATCTAAGGTGTTCAAAATAGTCAATGGGCACCCAAAAGGTCTCATAAAACTAATACTAGGTGCTTTACCTATTAGTAGTTCATAAGGTGTCTTATTTTGAGGTTTGGTCACGAATACCCTATTCAGTACATAGCAAGCAGTATTAACTACCTCTGCCCAAAATGGGATAGCTAAAAGTGAGTCTGCTAACATAGTTCTAGCTGCCTCAATTAGGGTCCTGTTTTTCCTTTCTACAACACCATTCTTATGTGGAGTTCTAGCTACACTAAACTTCCTTTTGATTCCTTTCTTAGCACAGAATTCATTCATAACATAGTTCTTAAACTCTGTCCCATTATCACATCTAATGATTTTAACATTATGATTCAATTGTTTTTCTAAGCCTATGATAAGATTACAAAGGATTTCAGATGTTTCATCCTTTGTAGCTAAGAAAAATACCTAACAAAATCTGCTGAAATTATCAGTCACTACCAAGCAGTACCTTTTCTTGTTGATGCTTTCTATAGAGACAGGTCCAAATAAGTCCATATGAAGTAATTCTAGGGGCTTTCTGATGATTCTATCTAACTTGGCCTTACAGGAGGCTTTATGTTGCTTACCCTTCTTGTAGGCAACAAAAGTGTGGTCATTCACAAAAACTTTTGAAGGTAAACCTCTAACTAGGTGACCTTTACATTATATTTGTGAAATTTTAATGTACCCTAATCTCCTGTGCCATAATTTGACTCATCTCATGTTGCATTTGATATTAACAAAGTTTAACATCCAGGAGGAAACAATGTTCTTTATAAATCTAAGCTTGTATCACACATCTTTTCTAGGAGCTCTAAGAACAACTTGACTTTCATCAATCTTAAAGCTATAAGACAAGATAAGGCATTCAGACTCAGTAAAAAGGACACTATTTTTCTTGTCACACATTTGTGAGACAGAGAAAAGATTAAACTTAAGTTCATCTATAAAGTAAACATCATCAAAGTCTAAATTAGCAGATTTGATTTTACCTTTACCCGTTATTTTACCTCCTTTGGGATCACTTCCAAAAGCCATAAAGCCTCCATTTAAATCTTCATAGTCTGAAAGATAAGCTTTGTTGCCAGTCATATGGCTAGAGCAACCAATATCTACCACTGCATGATCCTGTAACAAGATCTTTGGATTGCCCTGTACAAAAGGTAAGAGAATTAGTATCTCTTAGGGATCCAAGTCAATACTGACTTGGAAATCCCTTTTGGATCTACATACTCAAACTTCTTGAGCATGTAAGCGCCATTATGTTTGTACACATGATCCTGGTAATTCATCTTTGGCCTCCATACCCATTTATCCTTCTTAAAGACATTTTCCACCTTACCCTTACTAACTACTGCCCTTGTCTTAACAATAGTCATGTTTTTAACCCCAAAAGTTTTCACATCAGGTTTTAAGTCTTTGGGTTTATAAACTGGTTGGGTGAAGTAAGACCTCTTGATTGGTATGTTTGAGGCTTTTGGTCTTACAATGTCGAATCTTGGGTGATTTGGTCTAATAACACTAATTAGATTCGTTGCTATTTTTGAGGCAATACCTAGCAGTACTAAACAGGTCCTAACAGACCTAACAGTACTAATTAGACCTAGAAGGTACTAAAATTTGGTCTATCAGTATTAAAACTAAGCTGCTCTGGTTAGTACTGCTGTGGGTCTTAAGGTCCTTTTTGCTTGAGGGTATTTGTATTTTTTGAAAAGTTCTTTGGTGATTTTACCGTTTTCATAATCCCATTCTGGTTTGACTTCCCTTTTCCCAGGTATTTGACCACATTCTTAAACTAGGTTCAGGACTCTTCTTGGTCATAGATATCACAGTCTTTTATCTAATGGTCAGGCTTTTGCAAAACAAAAAAGCTTTTATTTTAGTACTTTTTATTTAAAACTAATCCTGTTTTTGGAAGTTTGACCACTTTTATCAGCTTGACTCCTAACAGCATGAGTCACTTTTGGCTTAACAGAACTAACATTATTAACAGGACACATATCCTCCTCATCATCTGAGGTCCAATCCTCAATGATTACCTCATCCCTATTAAACCCTGTCTTAGACACAACTTTTTCATTTACAGACTTAGGTTTTTTTAGCATTTTTATCATTTGTGTTACCTAAAGTCTTAGTGGTTTCAAGTGTCTTAGACTCAATGATCTTGTTTCTAATAGCATACTTATCTAATCCACCAAATGAAATATCAGCTCTGGGAGTTAGTGGGTTCCCTGTAATTGGAGGGGAAACAGCATGAGATTCAGTTGCTTTAGTGAACCTGCTATTTCCTAGTGTGCTCTCCTCATCACTAGACCTAACCTCAAAGACAATCATACTATTCTCACTATCAGTTTTTGATTTATTACTCAACTCATCAATTTGTGTGCCAAAACCTAACCCATTCTTATCATGTGCACTCATCTAACTATTGAGTATTTTGGTGAGATTCTTAGATGACCCTTCCTATTTTTCAATCTTGAGTTTTTCATTCTTCTTTTCGTTAAACTACCTTTTCTATCTCTATGTTATGGGTGTTGATCTTAATCTCTTCTACATTTAAGGTCATAATTTTGAAACTCATACTTCCCCCCCAAGCAAGATCATTCTTTTCATGTCCTAAAATCCTAGCTTCTAGAGACTCTAAGGCTATTTCATAACCCCTAATTTCTAGCTTGGCTTTGTTATGATTTTCTCTCTCAGTATCATAGTTCTTTTGAAGACATTTAAATGATTCAATACATTTTAGAAATATTTGTACCTCACACATAGGAAGGACTTGATGAGCTTGATGATGGAGATAGCCATCAACAGCATAGTTGGGACTGGTTCAATTCCAAAATCATTGCTTTAGTCATATCCCTCCTAATCCATACCTGAGCACCAAAGCCTGTGATGATGATTCAGTTGTTTGTGCAATTACTCCTGTCAACATAAGGTCTTCTACCTTAACTCCTGGCAGATCTGCATTCTCTTGCAAAGTGACCTTTCCTGTGGTAATTGAAACACTCAATCTTTGACATGTCTAGAGAAACAGGTCGTTTTTCTTTAAAGTCCATATTCCTTCCTGTCCTTTGGATGAACTTCTTTACCCTGACTGTCAACATGGCCACCTGCCATCTAAGATCTAATTCCTCCAAATCATCTCCATCTATCTACTGAAAGTCCTCATTCTTAAGTTGAGGACTAGTTGTTGGATGTGCAAAGAAGGAGCAAGACACAGCACACACATCATCCTCATCATCTGAGGTCCAATCCTCAATGATGACTTCATCCCTATTAATCTTTGACTTAGACACAACTGTTTCATTGACAGACTTAGGTTTTACTATAGTTGCTTCATTTGTGGTACCTACAGTCTTGTTAGTTTCAGTTGTCTTAGACTCTATGATTTTATTTCTAAAAGCATACTCATCTAGTCCTGCAAATGATATATCAGCTCTTGGGGTTAGTGGGTTCCCTGTAATTGGAGGGGGAACAACATGATACTCATTTGCTTTAGTGAACCTATTATTTGCTAGTGTGCTCTCTTCATCACTAGACCTTACCTCAAAAACAGTCAAACTGTTCTCACTATCAGTTTCAGATTTATTACTCAAATCATCCATTTGTGTGCCAAACCCTAATCCATTTTTATCATGAGTACTCATCTGACTATTGAGTATCTTAGTGAGATTCTTTGATGACCCTTCCCATTTTTCAATCTTGAGTTTCAATTCATCTCTTTCCTTAACAACCTTTTCTAATTCCAGATTTAAGTTGTTAATTTTTATTTCTCTACACTTAAGATCATAGTTTTGAAACTCATATCTCTCACCCCAAGCTAATTCATTCTTTTCATGTCCAAGAATTCTAGCTTCTAGTGACTCTAAGGCTATCTCATAACCCCTAATTTCTAGTTTTGCTTTGTTATGTTTTTCTCTTTCAGTATCATAGTTCTTTTGAAGAGTTTTAAAAGATTCAAGACATTGTTTAGAACAGTTTTGTACCTTATTTTCAGATGAACTTGATGAGCTTGAAGAGGAGATGGCCATTTACAAGTTTGATTGTAGATCTGCTTCAAACAATGGAGTTCTTCTTATTCAGAGTTTCCACACAAGCTCTGATACCACTTGTAGGATCCCTTTGCTTAATGGATCTTAACCTTTAGCTTGTAAAGGGTTTGTTGCCTTAGATAAATCTAAAGTAACAATGATGAAACAATGATTAACCACTATTGATTACGCGGAATTTAATCAACAATGTAAAGAAGAACACAATCAAAACACTTTTATATTGAACTTTGAATCTGCCTAGGTTACAGATTACAAACTATGATTACTATTTGATCTCTATGATCTTCTGTAGAACTATATGTACTGACTATGCCTAGGGATCCTTTTATAGACTAAGGAAACCCTAATGGGCTTTACAAAACGCGTATAAAGATAATGCATATCTTTTCCTAAGATATCTCATGCATATCTTTAACTCTAACTAATTTCTGCGTAAGCAGACTTAACTATTACATAAACAGTATTAACTATTTAATACTGCCAGTACTAACTATGATAAACCTTCTACCAGTACTAACTATTACACTAGCAGAATTAACTACAATACTAACAGAATTAAATCTGTTATACAAAATTCCTAACAATTTCCATAAAAGTGTTGTCATAATGTATTCATAAAATCATTTCAAAAATAGTTTTTCCCAAACACCATCAAGATTTACTTCAAAAGGTTTTCATAATTTGAAGTTAATATAAAATATGTTACTCGAACAAAGGAAATCATAATACCAAAATGGATTGCAAAATACCATAAGGACTCTAAAACAAATCTATGATTTGAAGGCGAAAGAGAGTACAAGGAACCATATAGTTAGAATAATAGTCAAACGAACACGTACCAGATAAATTCATGCAAAGACATTACGAACCAAATGAAGAACGTAAAGACTCATCCGTACTAACGATCAAAAGAACAACCATAGCAAAGCATTGATACTAACATGTCGCAAAGATGTTACGAAAACTAAAGGATGTAAAAAACAAGGGAGTAAACATCCGCACTAATATGTTATGATCAATTAGTGCTTGAAGAGAAATTAGATATTTGTACAAGTAATCAACGCAAGGAAAGAACCTATGAAACGTACCAATATCCAAAAAAGCAGATCCGAACAACCAATATATATCAAGACGCTGAATGGGAAAGATAGATCATCCGTACCGACATGGTACGAACAAGGAATGCTAAAAATAAGGGTTTTAAATCCGAGCGAATAATCGAGCAGACGAACAAACTCAATAATCGTAATAATAGTACTAAGAGGTATCTGAGATATTAGCAAACGTTAGATAGGAGGGAAACTTACCAACTATGCAACTATTCATAATACAACCGCACATAATACAACATCTTTCACTACCACCTAACAAACAAACACCGATCAATGCAATCATGGTCACAAGTCTGCGTGTGTGATGCCTTTATAATTATGTTGGCCACCTATAATTATAATTACATCCTTTCACACGTGTACTTACTTCCAAGACTACACATCTCAATGATAACACACTCATATATACATATACCACATTGCACATCTTACTTGACTCCACAAAATGATGCTCCATCAAAGAAATATTTATTTATATAAAGATAAAATTGAAAACGACAGAAAGAAAAAGAAGGTCTCGAAATGCCCAAAAATACATAATATCAAAAAGAAATCATCAATAACAATGTGTCAAGGTAAAAGACGGGATAAACTTATAATAGGCCTCGCTTGGGTTTGACTTTGCTTTCGCAAAAGTCACTCGACTTCGCGGGTCCAGGCCTACTACAAGCATCCGACAAGAGATCTGAGTCGGCCTCTTCCTGCGACTTCTCTAACTACCCTTTCTCTTTCGGTTCCTTGAGAGGCTCCTCGTCAATTGGCTCCTCTTTTGGATCTTTTGATATCGAATAGCCCGTAGGTAGAGATAAAACTCAAAGAAAGAAAATAAAAACTATAGCACACATAGTTCCTATTATGCAACTATATGAAGGACTCCTAGGTTATAGTCTAGGTCAAACCACCTACTTATCTATAACATGGCTCTGATACCAATCTGTCATACCCCGCCAAGGAAAAATCGCAAGGCATAACAAGATAGGCATCATCACAACACAGCGATGTCAACAATAGAGAATGTCTAAAATGCATTATATTAAAAACAAAATGTTATTACGTACCTAACACAAGAGGGGTCTTGTATTGAGGCTAAACGCACACACAATACATAGACATAGAAAATAAATCCAAACTAAACACAGAAAATAAAACTCCATTATGCAATTCCTAAGGTCTCTCTAGCCACGCATCTTAACATCCTTAACTTCACTATGCTCACCAAAAAATGATACTTTAAAACGTCAACATAATGTTGGTGAGATTCATAGGTTTAAAGGAAAACACTTACTCTTGATGCGATTCAAAAACATTAAGACATACTATAGTACTATACACGTATACAGGCAATTAATATCACACAAACAAAGTACACACTTAGGCTTAGATTAACACTGGCATCAAACCAAGCTCACCTAAATGAATCAACAACTTATACACATCCCATGGGTAGGCGTACCCCTTTGATCCATAAACTTATCACACTGGGTAGGCGTACCCTTCCGATCCAAATACACATCACACTGGGTAGGCGTACCCTTCCGATCTAAACATCACACACATAAGCAATAATACTAAGTAATGTCCAAAACAACTAAAACACATTTATCACAGCACTTAAAACATTTTAAAACACATTTAGTATCATTTTCACCCTAAGAAAAATAGTTAAAAAGGGGCTATGAAAACTTACCTCAAGCTTCACGTACTCGCACACAAATTCCAAGCCAAAAATCTACACAATACGACTAACGGTTATTCATGATCAAGGCTTTACGGCCCTAGCTTATGTAACCTTATAATTTATGGACTTCTAATGTCTATACTATGCTTATAAACATTACACCAAACAACCCATATCTTAACTTTACTTTAAACAGCTTCTATCCTTCCATTCAAGCTTTCTCGTTTTTGGCTGATTTTAATAGTTACTTAATAATTTTTTTATAAATACTAAATGACCATAATAAATTCCCATACTTCATATTCTATAATTTCAACATGTTATGGCATTACCTTATTTTTCCCATAATTATTTAATAAGCTTTACTATTTTCTAAAAATCCAACAACACAAAGTGTCCAAAAACAGATCTGATTCAACCTCCCAAAAGTATGGCTTGACCAGACCTACTTAGACCTTTTATAAAAATGTAGAAAAATTGTATAAAATCATAAACATCATGAACTTACTACAGTTGCAACCCAATCAATTTAAAATACGTTTTGATATGGTTCTTGATCTCACAAACACAATACAAATTCGGACCTAAAAACTCAGATTCGACAACAAATCTTGTAAAATTAATTTGACTGACTTCCACTTACTTAAAATTCACAAAACAAATTTTGTTGAAAAGTAGACTCTCTATAGTTAATTTTAGGCTCAAGAAAATCATTAAAAGCTTTCCGTATGACCAAGTTATGACACTTACATGCTGACTTAAAAATCTGCCCAGTTTTAATTCTGAATTTAACAACAATTAAACCAAACCATACGCATCTAAACGATATTAATTATACCCTAATTGATTATTAATGATCAAACTAACATGTTTACTGAATTTTTATGAAACCCTAATTCCATCAATTAAAAAGTTACAATTAATTTAATTAAAGAAAATTTGATTTAAAAGATCATACCTAAAACCTTTAACCGCGAAACACACGATTCTACACCTTAGAATTTCTTGAAAATTTTTTGATGTTCTTCCTTATTCTTGATGGTCGGTCGACTCAACGCAAAATGGGGAGGAGGAAAATTGATTTAGGGTTATGGGTTATGGGTTATGGGTGTATTTATACTAGTTTTTGGATAATAACAAAAGATTTGTTTCCTAATTAAACTCGATCTTCTCTCTTCCTTTTCTTTTTATCCTAGCCGATCAAAACAAAGATCCTTATCATATTTTCATAATTTTTCTTATAAAAATTTCATGATCCCCCCCTCCTATATATATTTTATATTTTTTTTAAAATACAAAACTATTTATATACCTTATTTACTCAACCTTTAAATAAATACACACTTTAAAATAAAAACACTTTTACTACTTAATATTATTTTTCTCAAATTATTTTTATTTATTAAATTCCTAAATAAATTATAAATCATAATTCACTAATTAACCTTAACTCAAAATTTAAAGATACATACTTCCTTCATTTTACTAACGGTAAAATAACGAAATCACTATACTTCCAACATTACCATCACATGCGAAACGGAATGACTAAATCATTTATTTCTACCAACATAATCACATATAATAACACATATATCATATCACATAAACCACCAAATAGACTAACGCACATAAATCAAAACACATAAAGCTAGGAAAGTTAACTCTAATGGTTAAACTAACCTCGCTAAATCACGGCTGTCACAAAATAATAGTAATTTCTTTTGTTTTATATCTACCATAGAACCCAAAAATGTCAATGAGGCCTTAAAAGATGACAGTTGGGTTATAGCTATGCAAGAAGAACTAAATCAATTTGTAGCTAATGATGTTTGGGATTTAGTCCCTTTACCCATGAGTCGATCCATCATAGGAAGAAAAATGGGTCTTTAGAAATATATTAGATGAAAATGCTATAGTGTCTAGAAATAAGGCTAGGTTAGTGACACAAGGATATAATCAACAATAAGGTATAGATTATTATGAGACATACGCTCCAGTAGCTAGGTTAGATTCAATTAGAATACTTCTTGCTATTGCTTATGCAAACGATTTTAAACCATACCCAACGGATGTAAAAAGTGCCTTTCTAAACGATTTTATAAACGAAGAGGTTTACGTTGCTCAACCTCCGGGGTTCATTGATTTTCAAAAACCAAACTATGTTTATAAACTTAAAAAGGCTTTGTATGGTCTTAAGCAAGCTCCTAAGGCTTGGTATGATAGACTAAAAGCATTTTTGATAAAACACGAGTATTCAATGGGAATGGTCGATAATACACTTTTTACTAAGAAATCAAAGTCACATCTTATCATTGTTCAAATATATGTCGACGACATTATATTTGGTTCCACGAGTCAAAACTTATGTGATGATTTTGCAAAAATCATGCACGACGAGTTTGAGATGAGTATGATGGGGGAGTTGAACTTCTTCTTGGGTCTTCAAATAAAACAAATGGAAGACAAAATATTTTTCAATCAATCCAAGTACATCAAGGAGATGTTAAAGAAGTTCGGGTTGGAAGATTCCAAACCAACCAAGACGCCGATGTCAACGGAGATCAAGCTCACTAAGGACGATGAAGCCGACTCCGTGGATAGCTCTAAATATCGAGGTATGATTGGTAGTTTACTTTATTTAACCGCAAGTAGGCCCGATATTATGTTTAGTGTTTGCTTATGTGCTCGTTTCCAAGAAAATCCTAAGATTACCCATTTAGAAGCCATTAAGCGTATATTTAGGTATATTAGAGGAACTACACATTTAGGATTATGGTATCTGAAAGGAACCGGAATAGAAACTATAGTTTATGCCAACTCCGATCACGTGGGCGATTACGTTGATCGTAAAAGCACTAGCGGCGTTTGTACGTTCATGGGATGTTGTTTTACATCTTGGTTCGCTAAGAAACAAACGGCCCTTGCTATCTCCACGACCGAAGCCGAATACGTCTCCGCCAGGAAGGCATGTCAACAAGCACTATGGATGAAACAAGCTCTCATTGACTACGACATACGCCTCGACGACGTTCTAATTATGTATGACAATAAATGCGCCATCGACTTAAGTAAAAACCCCATACAACACTCTAGAACTAAACATATAGAAATCCGTCACCACTTTCTACGCGATAAAGTCTAAAAGGGTAACATTTCTATTGAGAAAGTTGCATCCGAAGATAATATAGCCGATATATTTACTAAGCCTTTAATACGTGAAGTATTTAATTATTTAAGATTAGGATTAGGAATGATGGAACTTATCATGGATAGTGATTCTCCATCATCTCAAAAATAATCATAAACGGAAATTTAATGAAGAAATTAATCATTATTCAAAAGATGTTAATTCTCATTACAAGTTCCAATTACAAAATTTCCGATCATGAACATAATCGAGATTAGAATTTTACTAGATAAAGAATTCAATAAAAAGGACCATAGTATTTTCAACAATTACAAGGTATCGTCAATACATAAATTTCAAAAATCGATTGAAAAAGACGAAAAAAACAGTATCGAATTGCACTCAATTTTTTTGTGTTGACGATGTTTTGTTGAGTCTAAATGTTCATAAATGATTGTGTTATTAGTAATGGTTAAACTTATGCTAAAAGTTAACACACTCCTAGTATGATCAACTACGTTGAAATTCCATCGAGAAATTCACGACAAGTTGCATAGTTCACTCAAAACTTGGACGTCGACTCCGAAAATTATATCACATACTCCTAATAGTAAATATAACATACTTCAATTGCCAAAAATGCAACTCCTTGTCTCAATTCGGCTAAAAACCATCTTTGTTGAATTTTTTTTTAGTATCTACGACCAACGGAACCACACAATGGTAGATCCGTCTGCAGTAGGTGGATCCGTGTATCATCAGGGTTACCATACATTTAAATTGATGGACCACTTGCCTTCTCCTTCAAATAATACATACCACCACCTACCTCTCATACCACCCAAGATTGAGCATTCCCGCCAACATCATTTCAAGCTATAATTAAGATAGATCCATATATTTCAAGACATCTACAATCATAATTGTAAGTTTTTCTTTTCTAAATCTCTATTTTGAAACACTTATTTTTCTTTCTATAAAAGGAAAAAGGTTTGATTTGATACATTAACTAGTTTTTCCATACTTGGAATTCACATTTAATGTGATTCGCCAAAAATAATTTTTTTGTTAAAAACCCCAAATTATGTATTTCAAATAAAAACTCACAATTAAAAATCTTTCTAAACAAGTGTTGTTTATCTACATAGTTAATACAAATAAAAAACGATTATCTTCTCATAAATGAATATCCGAGATTTACAATTAAGGTGTTATCTTGACTCATTTAATTTAAGAGATAAAGCAAAATGAAGATGTGCGATTAACTACATCATGTACATGAATCACACACATATATCATAACTTATTTTCAACATACTTATCTATATTCTAATTATAAATTTACTTGGTTCAATAATGCTTGGAATGATGAAACCCGACTACAAAAGAACCAAAGCCTACATACCAAAAATCCATCAACAAAAGTCTACTCCAAACAATGTCAAAAGCTCTTTTAAAACCCTTCAAAATTGCTTCATTCATGAAGACACATTGAATCCTCCTTCACCTTTAGCAACGACATCGTTGATCGATTCAAATCCATTCAATTTGATTGTCTTCTCACTTTAAATGGTCATATTTGTCCTCGTTTCATCATCGAATTCTATCGCAAATTCCAATTAATTCGTAATGTGCGTAACATGTCTCTTTCGATTGGCATCACCATTCGAGATAAATATTTCATAATGACACTTGAAAAATTCGGTCAAGTCCTTCAAATTCCCTACAAAGGAACATGTGTCTTCTCAAAAGAATGTTCATTAGAACTTTTAAACACTACTCGTGAAAAACATGTCCCCTATCAAACTAACATTCCAAACATTAGAGATATCATTAAAAACATTTGTATTCCATCAAGTCATCAAAATTACTCAAACCCTACCATTATCCTCCAAGATAATCTTCCTCCCAACATTAAGGATTAGGAACTCATTGTTCGTAAGAATGTCATTTGTGTCGACACTCACAAAAGCTCCTTAGATGCATGTTCTGCCATCATGCTCTATCATCTCAAAAACTCTCAAGACTTTAACCTTGCCTACTTCATTGCTCATAAGATTGAGAGTGTCGAAAATAGAGTCGATTGTCCTCTTCTATATGGTTTACTTATTACTCGTCTATACCGATTCATTTTTGCTAAACATCCTAAACGTTTTAGTCCTCACCATACACTACAATTCGTTATGCACTATCGAATGATGAGCTCCGTCAATAGGAAGAATGAAAAAAGAGGAATGAGAGTGAAGAATTTAAGCTTGACATACCTTGCTCACCATCATCGATAGAGAGCTCATACCAATCATCTCCTTTGCTAGGATATTGGTCATTCGTGGATCAATTTTAAATTAGGCGTAAATCATTCTCTAGGAATCATGAATTGCTATTCTAGGATAATATTATGCTATCTTATTGAATGCTTGTAGTATCTTGTGCGTTAAACTATGCTATCTTGGACAAAATGTATGCTAATGAATGCTATGCATACTTTATTTGCTTTAGATATAAGTTTATCCTTGTTGAGGGAACTTCATTGCATTTACTGGTCATTTATATGGTTCTCGTGGACCTACGAATCTACCATAATCAAGATCCATGACATTATGGTGGATCCGTGAACAGTAATCAGACAAATCTATCCACTTTCCTTTACCCTCTATTATTTGTAGTCATTCGCTTAAACCTTAGGATAAAATACCTCCTCCATATAATCCAAAAATCTTCATGTCAAAGCATACACTCCATATCTTTTATAAGACACACTATCACAACCTCATATTAAAAAATCAAATGTCTATATTCTCAAATGAATCCACACCTACAATCAAAAGGAAAATCATCCAAGAACATCTCTCAAAACTCAAGTTAGATCAAATTGATCCAAATGCTATTCCACCCGAATTCTTAGAATCAAGACAAGCTCTTTTTCACCACATAACATGTCAATGTTGTAGTAACTCACAATGTGAAATTGGTTTACTATTACGTGAAATGCATCTCATGTTCGAGTATATTCAAGAACACACTCCACAAAATGAAAAACCTTCTCTCTACAACAAATTTGATCATTTAACCCCAAACACCAATCACAACCCTCATCTACACATATGTAGATGTTGTACCAACAAAGTTAACCAACTTCAATGCCTACAAGAAGGTGTTCACTTCATTTGCTCCTACATCCAACATCATCTTGGATCTTCTTCAAACCCACCATACCTTCCGCACTAAATCCACTCTTATGGTACCTCAAACCCTTTGGATTATAAGGAAGACAAGATTTTATCCCAAGATTTAGAATTTTAAGCTGTTTTCTTTTCTTTTCTCTTCTAGTTTAAGTTTCTTGTCTTATGGGCTTTAATGTCAAATTTTATGTTTTATCCCTTATAATGGATTTAACATTATTTTCTTTTGTTGTGTTGATGATGGATGTTTATTGCGTAAAATGTATATGTGTGCATATGTGGTTGTCATATATATATTTGCTTGTCTACTAACTTTGTTTTGTAGCACGCTTCTTTAGCTCGATTCCCTGGTGCCCCAAGCGAGAGGGAGCATACACCAAGGGGGAGCTGTTAGGAATTTTCTAATAGAGAGTTACTACTAGTAGGTATGTAGTTCCTACTGGTAGAGTAAAAAGTTCCTACTGGTAGAGTAAAAAGTTCCTGTTGGTAGTGTAGTTCCTACTGGTAAGGATAATAGTATAGTTAGTACTGGTAGTATAAAAGTTATTCCTGCTGGTAGAACAATATTAGTCCTGGTAGTATTATGCTTACTCCGGGTTGTTAGTAAAGTTAGTTAG
>BQNB010101077.1:12357-24559 GCA_026074375.1 Tanacetum coccineum | reverse complement strand
TAGCATGTATAATAGCCAGCTTAATTGTCCTGCCATGTTTTGTTTTTTTTATAATCACAGTAATTGATTTAAATCTTGTATTGGTGTCGTAAAACCTATGACTCTCACCAACCATTGTGCTGACGTTTTAAGCATCATTTTCAGGTGAGCGTTATGAAGGTGTTGAAGTTAATAAAAGTGGCTAGAGAGACCATTAGGATGGCATTGGAAGTTCTCATTTGATTTTATTTCATAATTGTTTGCATGAATTCTTGAATGTTATTAGGTTTTATAGGGTTGTGCTACATTGTATTTGTATTGATGAGACCTGTCACACTCCGAGATTTTCAGGTCAATATTTTAAACTTTTCCGACAATTATTTTTACTTTTATACGTTACGTTTGAATATGGCGGTTTACCGGGAAGTAAACCCGCGTAAATCTAAAAACGTCATCGGACGCGTTACGGCATCGAATATTCATTAGTTTAGATATTATATGAGCTATTTTATCTTTTCTAAGTGTTTCGTAGTTTACGATCACTCTCGATATTTATTTTTACGCTTTAACGTTTAAATTGCGCTTTTCGCGTTTTTGACCTAACGGAACCTCAGAAACTCGAAACCTTTTCGTGTAAACTTTAGTTATCGTCCATCTCGTATTCTAAAGTCAAAAAATTTGTTCACCCTTCCCTATTGATATATATTGGATGCCTAAACTCAAACCAAATGCAAGCATAAGCCTTGAAATTAAATCAAAGGCATCTTTTCTTGAACTTCCCATGCATGTGTATGAAAGTGACACATGAGGAAGTCCATTTCATGCACACTCATCCATCCAAGCCAAGACGAATGCATGCTTACACACTTTGACTTGAAATTCAAAATTTAGGACCTAATTCATGAACCTTGATCAAATTTTTTGAACCAAATGGTCCTTGTGGCTATGTTCGGCCGAACCACACACACACACCTTTGGTGTTTGTTGGTCACTTAATACTTAAAACCATGTAACCCTAAACCTTCCGTTGGCCTATAAATACCCCATTATAACACACACTAGGGTTTCATATCATTTTCTAAGCCTCGTCAAAATTTCACATCTCTCTTTTCCCTCTCTCTAGTCCACGGCAAACACCCCTTATAGGATATCTTTGATTTCTAGCAAGATCCACTCATTCCAAGTTCATTTCTAAGAACATCTAAGGTGTTTTAAAGCATTGGTTATTTGATTTAAGGGTTTTATTCAAGATCTACAAATTAGGGTTTGGTTATTATTTGGGGTTTTTCTAGATCTATTTTTTTGGGGTATAGATCTTGTGATTTCACTACTTGTTCCATTCTTGTAAGTATCTTGAATCTTTCCTTGTGGTTTTCCTTATGTTCTTCTTATATGTTCAAAGATCCATACATCAATATGTTGTGTTTTAATTTTTGAAAGATTTTAAAGACAAGATTTCATAAATAATTATACTACTTTATTTTACTAGTTAAATATTATGTTCTTGGTGAGATGAGAGTTGATGAGTGTTGCAACAATAGAAATGAAGGGATTAGGTTAGATTTAGGTGTGGTTTTGTTGTGGATTAGTTGTGAATGAAGATTAGGCTAGATTAGGCACTATTGTGAAGTTTGGGTGGATTTTGGTTGTGTTTTTGAGAAAAATGATGTTGCTGATCCAAAATGGTTTTGAGGTTTTGAGCGACCTAAAAACGTTTTCATTAGGCGTAAAAGTAGTTTTTGAAGAGCTTGTTTCGAATAGATAGTTTTTCATATATCACACATTAAAATCGGACTTAAAACGGCCAAGTTATGACCAAATGAAACTTGAAACATTTTTTGACAAAACCGAATGAATAGTTGCTGATGTGAATAGTAAAATGGGTTTTCGAACACTTTCGGACATTTTTGAACTTTCTAAACACTAGCGAAACATATAGTAACACATACCTATTGATTAGTATCATTTAAAGACGCCGTTAGCATATTTTGGGAAGAGCGATAAAGTTACTAAAAATAGTAAGTTTGGTAAGAATTTAGCGGAACAGACTTAGAAGTTAAGTAATTAAGGCTCATTAGTGCGTTTTGAAAATATGAAATTTTAATAAATATAGGGGACGGTATTAACCTCCCGAAACTAAAAACTTTTCTAAAATAGAAACTTTCTAAAAATGGTAATTTTTGGTTAAACGCCGAAACTTAACGAAAAACTATATGATTTTATTTCGTCATGATTTGATAATCAAAACAAAGCAAACACACATGGATGTCTTTTGGTGATGAACATATTGTGCAATTCTTGGCATGTTTTTTGTGATTCTGGGTCGCGGCTAGATTTCTATATCATCTTTTACTTGCGTGATTATCATTTGCTCATTTTTGCTAAGGATTATCTTTTTCCTTGCAGTGAAATTAAAGCATATTGCTAATCTTGCTAAGGTGGTTATAGGCTTCCACGTTTACTACTTTTACTTTATTTTGTTCTGGGGTGAGATACATATTGTTGTTTTTTAACATATGGATTCATTATTTTTGTTTCTTTTTTCATGATTACGTGTTGCCTAAGTAGCAAATAGACCACTAATGCCTAAATTATCATGAACCATCAATTACTTAACCGACCGTACTGGTTAAGTGAGCGTGAATGTTGTAAATTGATCTACTGTGGGACTAATTATCCCTATCCGAGCTAAGTTGCGCTTGCTAGTTTCGGAAGGTCCGAACAAACGGATAATATACCATCCGTCGGAATGTAAATAGGTGATCACTGGTCAGATACCTTTATGGCGCGGAATGCTATTTGGTTATAAATTGATTCCTTTTAAATTGAAGCTTCAGGTCATTTGCTTAGTGCAATCGGTAAAATGCTTTTTATGTGATAAGTTGTATACTGCTTTATAACTGTCACATGTGCGTATGTGAAATTGTGGTCACTGTTTATACTAAATTTCAAAAACTTTGAATTTACACTCCACCTTAAGTTGGCTGTTTTAGCATTGTTTTTCTCAGGTGTCTTAGCTATGGATGTCTTGGCTTGCTTGTTGATGTTTCCTGTGCATTAGATCGTTTCTTCAAGGACTTTATTATTTTCCTATTGTAAACATCGTTTGTCAAACTTTATAAACCTTTTTTCGCTTTTCCCGAATTTTATCGTTGGGCACTTTGTAAATTTAATATTTAATCAATTCAACGATGTTGGATTTTTAAACATTCCACTTAGAGGTCGTTCTTTATATACTTGTGTGATGGGTATTATCACGTCACGGCCCTTGGACACGTGTTTCCGATCCAGGCCCAGTTTTGGGGTGTGAACAGATTGGTAATCCAGAGCCCAAGGGTATGGAGAACCAAGGTAGTATTTGTAGGTCTGGTCTTAATCCAGTGATGTTGATCACGACACTGTTTACTGCTTTCGTTATAAACTACTATCGATATGTAAGCGAGTATTAGTATAATACTTTTCACATAATTATATGTTAGTTTATTTTTCCTTACCGTGATTATTCTTGTTGGGGTTTTTATATATAAGTCTTACTTATATAAATAATGTTATTTTCCCCAGGACTCTGTGAGTTGGACACTTGGTCTTAATCGATTCATCAAGAAATCATGAGTGATCTGATGGTCATTATTACTTTCTCTCATTAAATTTATTAAATATACTATTTTAACATAAAACATCGAAACTTGTCCCAGTTTCCGACCCTTTTCGTTATCTTTACTGTCCGAACCCGAATGCCGAGTTGAGCTACCCGTCCCTTACTTTTATTTTCTCCTATGTTGTCTCTACCGTTCATTTGAAACATGCCGATTAAGTTGAACATGACTTTAATCCTATCCAACTTTTTCAGTAATACATTCCACTTTTTGGGAAATGACGGACTTCAGTAAGGATTGTTTTATTTTTCTTTTATTTATTTTGATTTGAAGAGAATGACGGCAAAAAGACAAGGAATGAGTTCTGCAAGGATCAAGTGTATTATAACCCAACGAATGGCTAATGCGATTAAAGCTATTGCTGTTTATGAGGCAAACCCATGTGGCTCATGATGTTACGTTAGGTAATGTCTTGGTGGCAAGGAATAGTCATACTACAAGATTAAACGACAAAAGGTTACTGAGAGGCTTACACTAGCTTGTAACCAAATAACTCAAAATTGGATATGTAGAAAATTTTAACCCTTATTTATTAGAAAAGTTTGTTGCGGCTAATATGTCTTCCCCCCCCCCCCCCCCCCCCCCCCCCCCCCCCCCTCCCCCCCCCCCCCCCCCCCCCCCACCCACCCACAACCACCCGTATTTTCTGCTCACGAGTCGTTTCATAGATGGAATTCACATCTCACGCAAGGTGGTAACACACGCTAAAACTACTTCGTTGTCAGGATGTTCCCCATATATTTTAAGCTTAACTATTTATCCCCATATACTAATAATGTGAAGCTCGCTACATTTAGGAAGGCTCCATATTTTTTTGACCGGTTTCGTTTTCATTTCTAATATCAAAAGACTATTGTTTTTATCCATCTTCACCATACTATTTTATTCCCATCCACAATAACCACCCCACTCCCCCCCCCACCCCCCACATCTCATAAAATAACCAATCCCCACCCCCCCCCCCCCCCCCCCCCCCCCCCAGGGGGGGGTTAGGGGGGTCTGCGCCCCAATTCGACCACCCCCCCCCCCCCCACCCCCCCCCCCCCCCCCTACATATAATTGGTGGTTTGGTTGGGTTGGGGTTTGTGGGTTGTGTGGTTGGCCCGTCGAGTCATGAGCCATCATGGGTTTGCCTCATCATACAACAGCTAATAGCTGTAAGCGCATTAGCCATTCGTTGGGGTTATTAATACACTGGATCCTTGCAGAATATTCTTGTCTTTTTGCGTCAGTCTCGTCAATCAAAATAATAAAAGATAAAATTAAAATAAGTCCGTGTTCTGAAAGTCGCATTTCCAATAGTGGAATCGTTACGAGGTTATGGATATGATAGAGTCATGTTCAACTTATCGGCATCGTTTCTAGATGACGGTTGGAGACAACATAGGAGGAAATAAGTAAGGGACGGTATGTTGCTCATTCTAGCTTTCGGGTTTCGGACAGTAAGATTAAAGTCAGGGTCGGGAAGACTGTGACAAGTTTTGATGTTATGTAAAATAGTATATTGTAAATTTATGAAGAAGTTTTAATGACCATCGTATCACTCATGATGTCTTGAGATCGTTTAGGAGACCCGTGTCAACTCACAATGTCCTGGGATATATCTATTATTTTATATAATTACTTTTATATTAAACCAACAAGAATATTACGTAAGGAAAAATAAACTGTAAATATAATTATGGGAAATGTATTGATACTTAATAATCGTTTTACTTATCGATAGTAGTTATTTAGGTAAGCAGCTAAACATGTAGGATCACATACTGGTTATAGACAGACCTACATATACTACTGGTTCTCTATAAACTTTTGCTCTGGATACACAATCTGTTCCACCCTCTTAAACGGGGCCTGGACGAAACACGTGTCATGGGCGTGAGTGATATACACCATCACACACAAGTTATAAAGAACGACCTCTAAGGGTTGTTTTTAAAATCCAAACATCGTTGTATGATTAACAATAGTTTAAAGTTTTACATAGGCCCAAAGATAATATGCGGAAGCGAATAAAAGGTTTTAAAGTTTGACAACGATGTTAATCATATAAAATAATAGGTTTTGAAATCGGTCTAATGCAAGGCAAACATCTCACAAGCAAGCAAAGACATTCCATAGCTAAGCACCTGAGCAAAAACATGACTAAATAATAAAACTGCAACTTAAAGTTGAGTGAATTCTAGGTTTTGAATTTAGTATTTAAAAGTGGACACAAAAGTTTTCAACAGTACGCACCATGACAGTTATAACAGATACAACTTCACATAAAAATTGCATTACGTTTGACAACTCTAGCTTAATGACACTGAAGCTCAATTTAAAAGGTTAAGCATTTTATATGCCAAATAGTATTCAGCGCAAAAAGGCTATCTGACCAGGATCACCTATTGACATTCCGACATGGTATATATCCGTTTGTTCGGACCTCCGAAACTAGTAAGCGCAACTTACTCGGATAGGGATAATTAGTCCCAATAGATCTATTTACAACATTCACGCTGACTTAACCAGTACGGCCGGTTAAGCAATTGACGGTTCATGATAATTTGGGCATTAGTGGTCTATTTGCTACTTAGGCAACACGTAATCAGGAAAAGGAAACATAAAGTAAATGTATCCATAGTTTAAAAACAAGCAATGTTTCTCACCCCAAAATATTAAAGTAAAAGTAGTAAAACGTGGAGCTATGAACTCACCTTAGCAAGATGAGCAAATGATAATTCACGCAAGAAAAAGATAATATAGAAATCCAGCCGTGACCTAGAATAATAACGTGTCTTAGAAACACGGAAGGAAAGTATGCCAAAAATGCAACATTGTCATCATCTAAAATAATTCCCATGTGTGTTTGCTTTAGTTTGATTATCAAATCATGACGAAATAAAATCATATAGTTTTTCGTTAAGTTTTAGCGTTTAACCAATATTACTCTTTTTTAGTAAGTTTATATTTTTTAGGAATGTTCGTTAGATTCAAAACGTTAATACCGTCTCTATATTTATTAAGTTTCCATATTTTCAAAAATGCACTTACTAGCCTTAATCGCTTTACTTCTAAGTCCGTTGCGCTAAATTTGTCCAAACTTACTATTTTGGTAACTTTCTAGCTTTTCACCAAAATATGTTACTGAAGTCTTTAAATGATACTAATCAATTGGTATGTATTACTATATGTTTCCCTAGTGTTTAGAAAGTCCAAAAATGTCTGAAAGTGTCGAAAAACTTATTTTACTATTCACATCAGCAACTATTCACTTGGTTTTGCCGAAAAATGTTTTAAGTTTCATTTGACTATAACTTGGCCGTTTTAAGTCTGATTTTAATGTGCGATATATGAAAAACTATCTATTCGAAACAAGCTCTTCCAAAAACTACTTTTACGCCTAATGAAAACATTTTTAGGTCGACCAAAACCTCAAAACAAATTTGGGACAGCAAGCACTTTTTGTCAAAAACGCAACCAAAATCCACCCAAACTTCACAATAGTGCCTAATCTAGCCTAATCTCCATTCACAACTAATCCACAACAAAACCACACCTAAATCTAACCTAATCCCTTCATTTCTATTGTTGCAACTCTCATTCAACTCTCATCTCACCAAGAACATAATATTTAACTAGTGAAAACAAGGTAACATCATTATTTATAAAATCTTGTTTTATAATCTTTCAAAAATTAAAACACAACATATGGATGTATGGATCTTGAACATATAAGAAGAACATAAGTAAACCACAAAGAAAGATTCAAGACACTTACAAGAATGAAGAACAAGTAGAGAAATCACAAGATCTATACCCCAAAATAATAGATCTATAAAACCCAACAACAAATCTTGAAACCCTAACTTAGATCTTGAAGAAAAACCTTTAAACCAAAGAACCAATACTTCAAAACACCTTAGATGTTCTTAGAAATGAACCTAGAATGCTTGGATTATGCAAGAAATCAAAGATATGAAAACCCTAAAAGGGGTGTATGCTTGCCGTGAGCTAGGGAGCAAAAGGAAGGGAAGAGAGAAATTTTTGAAGACTATGTGAAAGAATGAAACCCTAAAGTGTGAAATGCTTAGTATTTATAGGACAAGAGGGGGTCTAGGGTTTCATGGTTTATTGCTACAAGTGACCAACACACACCAAAGGTGTGTGCACACCTTTGCTCGGCCGAAACCAAGCCACAAGGACCATGGGTTCAAATTTTTGGATCATGGTTCATTATTCAAGCATATAAGTTAGTCAATCTTGGTCAAATGGTGTACATGTGATCAAACATCACATGCATAAGTCAAATGGTGATATTTGTGCATGAATGGGACATACTCATATGTCATTTTCACCTCTTACATGCACACATGCATGAGTTTTTCAAAATAAGATGTCATTTATTTAATTTCAATGCTCATGGTTTATTTGGTTTGGGGTTTAGGCGTCCAATATACAACAAGGGAAGAGGGTGAATGAAATTTTTGACTCAAGAATACGAGATGGACGATAACTAAAGTTTACACGAAAAGATTTCGAGTTTCCGGGGTTCCGTTAGGTCAAAAACATAAAAAACACAATTTAAACGTTAAATCGTAAAAATAAATACCGGGAGTGATCGTAAACTACAAAACACTTAGAAAAGATAAAATAACTCATATAATATCTAAACTAATCAAAATCCGAAGTCGGAACGCGTCCGATGACGTTTTTTAGATTTACGCGGGTTAACTTCCCGGTAAACTGCCAGATTTAAATGTAACGTATAAAAATCAAAAATAATGATCGGAAAAGTTTAAAAATATTGACCTAAAATTTTCGGGGTGTGACATCTTGAATCTTGCTTCCTTGAACTTCTTGAGATTGCTTTGTCGTTGAGTTTTGAATCTTTGGTCTTTATCATGTTGTAGGCTTGTTCCTTCATGCCTTGTGATCTTTGATCTTGAGCCTTTGTCATTGTCTTTCGACTTTGTCTTTTGTTTCGAGATCTTTAAATATTTTCCTTCTTTGTCTTGATCGTCTTTTCCACCTTGTGATCTTGTGTCTTGACCAACATGCTCATACTTTGCATCTTCTTGAAAGCTTGCTCACAATCTCCCTCGATAGACTTGATATCTTACTGGAATATCTTGTATATCAGAGTTTGCGAAAGTCTTTGTCTTTAATTCTTGAGCTTTCATGATTCTTGAATCTTGATGCTTATAGTATGTCTTTGTAGTTTGAGCATGAGCATGTGGTAATAAATCCGACTTCAGCTGGAATGGGATACCACCACCACTGTATAACCTGCAAGTTTATGTTAGTGATAATCAACAAATATGGATGAGAGTGTCTTTGTCACTTCATCGAATAAGGTTGCAATAACCACGGTTCCCTGTTAATCAGTATAAATACTGCCTGTGATCAGATAGAATTCAAATGAATCTTCTTGACAGGGTTTCGCAGCTGCACTAGCCGTTCTCTTTACCAGAGCATCTCAAAGCAGACAACATAGTAAGAGTGAATTAGATAGTTACTATCTTTCTGGTTAAACCGTCGATTCATTTACTGGACCATTATCGATATCCAGTTATCACAAGTTTGATTCATATAGAATCTCGCAAGTCACCTACCAAGAGCTTGTTTGATGTTGGCTCAAGCAGGATTTCCATCTTCACTGTGAATACTTAAGTATCACTCGGATGTTCTGGCAAAATCACAAGGATAATGCGTAGGACTCTTGTTAACAGCTTGTGAACTTGATGATGTTCAACAAGTGTTTGTAATGGAATGTTTCCTAATGAGATTTATTGTATTGATCTCTTGGCTCTAGACTCGATTAGTGCGTTTTGGTTTTAGTACTCGATGGCTGGAGCAGACTGCCACCTATTCAATATCAACTAACTCGGAGTGAGAAAGTCAATAGAAGTCGTGTGTATCTTCGTGACCAATGAGACAACTTTCTTTTAAGAGAAACGCGAATGGCTGGGAAAGGTTGTGCATTGCATCACTGGGTCCATGATGTCATTTTTTAATATCAGAATTCATCTTTGTGAAAACCGATAGATTATGTATTGACCCGGTTTCTGCCTAAAGTGTGTGGAGGGCTTCTTTCTTTTCACCCTTTATCCATACATTTCTTTTTCATTCTTCAACCCCTTCAATGCTTACCAAGGCGTCATTACTAACACCTTGTTGTGATTGTTCCAGTGTTAGCTCAATCTTAGTCAGCATTATTCCCTTATTCTCATTTATCTTCAATCATACCTAAGGACTGCTAGTTCTAACTACGGAGTGTCCTTGGGTAGATCCCTCCGGTTCTGGTTGGATCATAGGACTAGTACCTAACCTAACCACCTTATGACTTCAGAATCGTCATGAATTAAGATGTTGTTGGGTATGAGATCGTAACCATAAAACCTTTTCTGAAGAGTATAAAGCATTGTGAGTCGTTTAGATCACTTATTATTTTCAAAATCACATTTTAATTACATTTCTCCCCTTATTTTAAATACTAATTCACTTAGTTTTTGAAATACCATGTGATTAAAATTTGTCATGAAAATCCCGTGGAGAAAATATTATCAGCATGAATTCTATGGAACTTTTTCTTCCTGCTCCCTCTCAATTTTACATATGTTTGACAAAAAAAAATACTAAGTTGTAAAATGAATATAAAATTGAGGGTTAGCATTGTTGAGCACACAATTTTGAGAGATTATGAATTGTCATTGAAGAATTCTTGAAAAATTGTGCTCAACCACTAAATCATCTTATAACATACAATATATTGAGTAGTTATTATTATTACAGATTTGTTTTTAAGAGATTTTTGATAATGTTTTTAATGCATAAAATGTCATGTTATGATGAATCCAAAATCATTAAAACTTTGTTTTTCGAAAAACTCCCCCTCAAACATTGACTCATTTTAAAAATGACACCAAATGTAGAAGAATTGTCTTGTAAAACTTTATGAAGGATGGAGTGTTGAACACATAATTTTGAAAGATTATGAATTGTCATTGAGAAATTATTGAAAAATTGTGTTCAACATTTTGAAAAACATCATGTTAGAAGACTTTTCTTCTAATGCTAAGGATAAGTGCACTGAAACGTACACTCTCCTTTGTCATTCGGGTCCGCGTTGCAATCTGAGAGCGATTACAAGTCATAAAAAACTAGAAATGACATGTTTTGAAAGCATTTGAACTCTTGCTCGAACTTCATTTACACGCCCGTGTCGATGTTAATCAACATTTCTAGGTACGTAAATGTTATCGATTCCAAGAGACATGTCGAGAAGATTCTTTTTGGAAAAAAATTTGATTTTTTGATTTTGTATTTTTCTTTTTGAAATTTTATATTTTTGTATTTGGTTTTATAGGTTTTATATTTTTATATTTTGCTTTTCTGAAGAATATTTACAAGTCGATGTTTGAAGAATATATCAAGCGGATTCATTTGTCAGTACCTCCAGTTCTGCTGGAGTCAAACATCTCATACTAATTCGTCTGACAAGATACTAAAACCTATCTTTGGATAAGTAAACATATCAGCTAATTGGTATTCAGTTCTGACAAAGTACAATTCAATTATACCATTTTCAACGTGTTCCTTGATGGATGAAAATAATATGGGAGTATGGATGTGTTGTACGGGAGTGCTGCACGTGGGTTTGCATGAGATTGCTATGACTAACCTGAGACGTCGCTAATACAATGGTATTTTGTTGTAGTTGAAGCCATAATCTTGAAGTTGTGTCCTTATCCACATTACTTAAGCAAACTTTGCAGATTACGACGCCTCGCACTCCGCCTTTGCTGATGACATTGCAGTGCAATCCTGTTTCTTTGACATCCAGCTGACTAATTTATCACCTAGGAACTGTATTCCTCCAGAAGTGCTTTTGCGCGTATCAATACATCCGGCATAGCCAGCATCTAAAAAATCTGTTAGTTCAAAGACAGAATCCTTCGGATACCAGAGTCCCATGTTAATGGTACCCCTCAAGTATCGAAAGATCCTTTTAACCTCTTTGAGGTGTTTTTCAGTCGGTCGTGCTTGATAACGTGCACAATAACATACTGCTTATACTATGTCTGGTCTACTAGATGTCAGATACATGAGTGACCCGATTTTACTATGGTAGTCAGTTTGGTCTATGAGTTTTCCACTCAAGTCTGCATCTAGTTTAGATTTAGTAGCCATTGGTGTACCAACAGTATCACATTTTTCCATACCATGTTTTTTAAGAATCTCTAAAGCGTACTTAGCCTGATTGATAAAGATACCTCTTGGAGATTAGTGGATCTGAAGTCCTAAAAAGAATTTTATTTCCCCCATTAAGGATATCTCAAATCTACTGTGCATTAATTTTTCAAATCTTTTAGAAAATTTAGAGTTTGTAGACCCAAAAATAATGTCATCGACGTAAATTTACACATGTAGAATGTCCTCCCCATATCTTATCGTGAATAGAGTATGGTCAATGGTACCTTTAGTAAAACCTTTGGACTTCAGGAAATTTGAGAGTTCATCATACCAAGATCTTGGAGCTTCCTTTAATCTATATAGAGCTTTCCTTAGGCGATAAACTTTTT
>BQNB010101076.1:0-24559 GCA_026074375.1 Tanacetum coccineum | reverse complement strand
TCGATTTGATTATGCCTGCAGCCGTTGTTTTCACGTAATCCCGTTTTTACCACCAAAATTCCAAAAAAATGAAAAAATTTTAAAAATATTCAAAATAAAATAAGTGTTTTGTCACAATTTTGACTTTCCTACTAGGTAGAATAAGAATAAATTTTGACTCGATCGAGCGTGTTGAGCTCTAGCTTGTTTCTTAACTTTTAGACTAAGCGTTCGCAGATCGCGAAGAACGAAAAATGATAGAGTTAATTATAAGTTGGATGCTAAACAAGGATTATTTGGAAATCTTAAGAGCTCATGTGTGTAATTTGTGGCTTTTTCTCCCATAAGCTTCTAACCGGACTAATAATACGTGCTATTTTTGAAAATTAAACTTAAATCAACAATTTTTAAAGTATAGTCGATATCAATAATTTTAGTTCAAATTTATACTTAAATTTTCTAAAAAGAAATTTTCTCTATATCGTGGTATTATATGTTAAAAAAAATGAATGATGAGGTAATAATAATAATAAACTGTGGGCTAATAAAAGTTTACTGCATCTTGCCGGCTCACAACCGATGTTGCAGTCTTCTAAATAAGGCACATAGTATTTATCCGAGACTGATAAAAGTTTGTTGCATCTTGCCGGCTCACAACCGATGTTGCAGCCTTCTAAAAGGTCGAGGATTTCATTAGTTTAATGGATGTGTAATTATATTAAGTGTAGTAAACGTGAATTAATAAATATAGGGAAAATCTCTTTTTCTTAAATTTAAATATGCTTTTGAACTAAGACTATTTCGTTTTAAGTTGTGATTTTATGTATAAACGGGAAACCTAAGAGTTTTTGAAACCGAAGGTCCGTGAGTCCCGATACTAGTCTCTGTGGGGTGTCAAAAGCCTGGTCACTTAGCCGCAAGGTTGGGATGTGCCGAGACGAAAGTCGCTACATGGGATGATCTCGCCTTCAAACTCATTACTTTTTCAAACTCATTACTTTAGGGTTCTGGAACTGATCATTGGAAATTTTTTGCAAAACGTTGATCCGTGGTTGAAATTCGAAATAAGCACATTCACCTAAGATATAATAAATCCGGAGGCGAAAATTTTTCATAATTCACAAGTAATGAAGTAAGTGTTAGACCATCTTTAACCTATATTAACGGTGATTTCGTTTTAAGCTTGGTTTGGAATAAGTGAAAAGTCGAAAACGATGAATTTATCCTTTTTAAGGCATTTTAAGATTGAAATGTTTCTTGTTCTATGACCCTAAAGTTATAAAAATAACGAAAGTCCAAACATGTTAGTAGTTGCTTAAAAAGAAAAGTACAAGAAAATGAGAAAAATAAAAAATACAAAAATATATGTGGAAATAAGTGTAAATATTTAAAATTGGTCAAAACGGGGCTTTTCTAAACTATTAATTCTTTAATTCCCCTCGAAGAACACTTAGCTACTTTTCGACGTAATTAGTCGAGGGGGATTGAGATTCTTGGTTTTCTAAAGTGTTTACTTAGGGCATTACGTGAAGACACGGCAATAGTTTAGTATGGGGGATTTTGGTATGTGCTTAATTACACATACCTTTTGCCTTTAAAAACGAGCTTAAATGACCAAAAACGAACATAAAATGCCAAATATATGCTTGTTTTGCTATTTATGTTGTGCAGGTAAAAGATATTCACTAAAGGACAAAAACAAAGCCAAAAATGACAAAACCGAGCACGAGAGTGAAAAGAGCGCGAAAAGTCAAGTCAAAGCCAGTCAAGTCAAAGCCAGTCAAAGTCAACCCCCGGGACATAGCAATGGAATGAGCATCAAAAAACAGACCCGAAACCCTAATTGTATCAAAGTGGGCCAACCCGTACCCATTTTAGTAGGCCGGGTCAGCCCACTACACACTTTACCTAAAAATCTTACAAGTATTTAAATCCCAAAACCTTTAAAACCCTTTCCTGGCCCAAAACAGTTAAAAAGGCCCAATCCCTTTTAACACCCGTTAAGCCCCCAACAAGTTAACTGTTAAGCCTGTTAGTCCCTTTAAGGACTGTGGGTGCAAACAATACATACAACCTCAAGGGCCTTTCCTGCCAACCCACAAACACATCATCACCACAAGGACTGTGGGTGAAATAATACAACACATAATGAGGGACTTAAATTGCCAAACTCACAAACTTTCACCCTGCACCAAAAACAAATCCAGTTAAACCTATTTTCCTGCCATACTATTCATCCATCATTTTCACCTCAAACCTTGCAACCTCAGACAAAAACATCACTCTCCAATCCATCCCCACCTCACAAAACAACAATTGCCACCTTGGCAATCCTAAACAACACCATTGGTCCATGAAAAAGACAAGATGATCAACGGCTGTGATGATGGACCTTGGAGGGCAAGAAGAATTAAGGGCTAGGATTGAGCTTTTGACCTCTCTCACACAACAAACACAGCTGCAAACTCACTCAGTGAAAAAGCACAACAAGAAGAGCCAAGACCTTAGAACTTTTAGTTTAAATAGGACCATTGTAGCTCATTTGTAGTTGTCAAGTCTTGTGAGAACAAAATTAGACCATTTTTAATACTGCAAATTTACTTTACCATGTCATTTAAATTATAGTCTTTTAAACTTTCAAGCTTGTAATTTTTTTCAAGTTAATGATATTTTAAGATTTCTTTAAATATTGTCATTTAACTTCACTTGTCTTTTAAATACTGTTATTAAGCTCTTAAATAAGCTTTTGGTTCATTCAAAGTTTATTTAAAAGCTTATTTGCATTTCTGTCTTAAAAATTATAAAAATCACAAAAAAAATCCACTCCTCAATTACTTCAGCTTACATTGGATGATAAGCCAAAAAGGGATGGGCTTATGGACTTACCAGCTTGTTTAAAACAAGCTAGAGCTTTGTAGACCAGCTCCTAAGAGCTTAATTACCCTTGTTTTGAGCAAAGGGATTTGTGAGTTCTTCCTTTTCATTTTTGCTTAATTACTGTTCATGTATTTATTTACTGCTTAATCTTGCTTATTTATGTTGTTTTATTCTTATTTATGCTTTTTGATTGCTTACATGTTATTTGTTTAAGTTTTTACTTAAAATTGTCTTAATTGCTTTTAGACTGATTATTCTTATTTGCTTATCCTAAGTGCTTATTTCTGTTCTCATCGTACTTAATATTGCTTGATATTGCTTGTTGGATATCTGTTTTTCATAGTTTTAGCTTAAATCAGTTTATACTAGTTTTAAAATAGATTTTAGAAACTTAAAGGGGTGTTTGGTTTAAGAACCAAAGTGGGTCAAAACTTGTTCAAAATTGTTTGGGTCACTTGGCCAGCTTTTACAAACTTTCTTTAAGTAATTTTAAGCTGTTTTCAAGAATTTTTAAGTCTTAAAGCTTGTTTTTAAGTTTTGTCTAATTGGTGTTTAAAACTGTGGGTTCAAAATCACTTTTATATAGCTTATTTGATTAAGACTTTTTTTAACAGCTTTTAAGTCTTGTTTTTGTGTTCTCTTTGGTGTTAAAATGCAGTAGTATAAGTGTAGGCTTAGTTTACTTTTTTTGATAAAAATCCTCATAATTTTCTTGTTTTCTTTTCAAAGTATAAGTCCTTTTTTCATTATCAATAATTAGGTTTAGTTAAAATTTTTTTTAGAATTTGCAATTTTTTGAGCAATAAGCTATTGTTGCCTATCTTCATCTGTTTTCACCAGCATATTTCAGTCTTTAAAAAGCTCTTTTGCAGCTTAAAATTTAGGCTGGGTCAAATAGCCAAACTGTCGTTTTAAGAAAGCCAAAAAATTGCCACTACTGCCTGAATAGCCATTTTCACAAGCAATTTTTCGCCAATGCTTATTTGAATTTTAAATTCTTTTTTTTTCTTTGCTGATTATTATGCCTAAAAGGCTAATCTATGAGTTCATAAACCCACCTAGCCCATAAAGCTCCAATTTGCAACTTAAAAATAAGCTAAAAAGTACCCTTGTGGCTGTTTGGTTGGCAGTTTAAACCCAAAGTGCTTATTTGCTTATTTTAGCATTTTAGCTGTTAAGGGGAGGATTTCCATTATTTATGTTTAGATTTTTCTTATTAGGGTAGTTTTAAAGCTCTCTTTTAGCTTATTTGACTTAGGTTAAGAGCTTATTAAGCTTAATTGGTTCTTTTAGTTTTAAGGAATTTTTAGTTTTAGAAAACTTTTAAGTGTATCTGTCATTTAAGCTTAGTTTTAGCTTATTATCTTTGCTTATTTTAGTTCCTAGGTGCTTATTAAGGATATGGTATAATCTATTTTTAGCTTATTTGTTGTTTTGAGTGCTTATTTAGTCTAAAGAAGCATAACAGTTTAGCTTTGAAGCCTTTAAGTCCTTTTGTAATCTGTCACTTTTACTTGCTTATTTCTGAGCTTATTTTTTTAGTTCTGAAAAAAGTTGCTTTCCAAAAGTTGCTAAAAAATTGCTTATCTAAAAAGTTGTAAAAAAATGTTCAAAAATAAAAACTTGGGAAAGGGGAAGTCTGGGGTGAGCTAGGCTCGAACCCCAGACCTCTACCCTCTCAACCAAGTTTTAACACAACACACAACACCACTAGCGCCCTTGGGTCTTTTCCGTTTTCTTTTGCATGCTTTATTCTTTTATCACCTTTTTAGTCAGTTTAGCTTATAAGCTGTTTTTGCTTTTTAACAGCTTATTTCGATAAGCTGTTTCCACCTTTTTATTTTTCTTAGGATCTTAACTGTTTAATGCACTTTCCCTAAATTTTTCAGATTTTTATAAAATAGTTTAGTATTTTTAATCATTTTATTTCATTTAATCTGTTTTTAATTCATAAAAAATTATAAAAAAGTCAAAAAAATATAATTCTTTTTTTTTAATTTTCTCTTATCAAATAGGACTTAGAAAAATTAAATTTGCATTCGTAGGGTTAAAATTTCACAATTTGGTTTTTTAAAGAACGGGATTTGAATCTTGTTCTCGTTTTTAGTGTTTTACATTAATTGCTTTCGTTTTTAGGTTTCTTTTATTTGTCTTTGCTTATTATTAGTAGAATTAGGAATCTAAACCTAAAAACTTTCAAACCATTCAAAAACGCGATCACGAACTTAATCCCGATTTTCAATTCACACCTCGTTGGGAAACGACCCGGGAGATTTTAAATTTTGCTTTGGTCAAAAGTAATTTCTTTGAATCTTTTGGAATACGTATACTATATATATTATAATTACCCCTAAAAAGGTGGTTATCACGCACAAGTCCCACCTCTGTTCGAAGCGTTAATTCCTGATATGACCATGCATGACATAATTCTATACCGAATTCGTCATGGCATGGTTTACTCTTCTCGTTTATCATTCTATCTTGACCTTCTTTTTCCTGAGGGGGTCTCCGAATCTCACTCGTTTGATTCATTCGATTTAGGAGACGAAAATGCAGTGTTTATCTTGGGACAATTGTTATTAAAGGCTGGGTCAAACACTACTATGGAGGGGACATCCCTGCTATGGATGTCTCGGATCTCCATTTTTCCCCCAAGGACAAATAAATTCGGGGTGGCAACCCATGCCTATCCTAGTAGTAGTAATAATATTATATTAGCTTAGTAGTAATAATAAACTAAGTGTGGGTGTGTGCTTCTAATCTTTGTTGTGTTTTCGGATTTTGCTGTTTTTTTGCTTACAGATTCCCTATGACTTAAGACCGTTGATAGCTTGATATCATCCTCCAATCACTAGGACTCCGATCATCTTCATGTTTATATCTAGGGAATTTTTCAATTTTGATCATATATATATATATATTGTTTCGCCTTTCACACTTGGAATTCTAAGCATTTGCCTTTTTCGTCCTTAAGTGTGAGGGTAAAACTTGACATTTTTGAACATTGAGGCCGATGTTCAGTTCTAAGTATGGGGGGGATTTCTGCCAAAATATGATCTTACGTGTGCCTTGCTGTGTCCACCGCAACCGAAATAAAACGTTTTAACCAAATTATTATGTTAATTATGTATATATAAGTATAAATAATTATATATATATATATATATATATAATTGATGATAAGAAAATAGAAAAATATAAAAATGTTAGTAATAAGTATGGGCCCGTAGAACTAGGGATATTTTTATACTTGACGAGTGTTTCACTCAAAGCTTTCCCCTTAGCTTTCGAGACTAAGCGTTTGCAAGACTTTAAAATTTTGCAAAAAAAAAAAAATGATAGAGTTGAATATAAGTTAGATGCTAAGCGTGGAGTAGTTGGTTCTTTTTAGAGATCATAGAGGTTAATTGTGGCTTTTTGCTCCCACCAGCTTAAAGACTATAAAAAAAATAATTTTCAATAAATAAAGCTGATTTGGTTTTTGCGATTCTTAGTTTTGATCCCTTCGTAGAGATTTTTTCTGGTAAAAGTAAGGTACACATCGAGGTTTTGTCAGTGTTGTGGGGAAATAGGCTACCGATTCCTAACGGCTCACTCCTGTTGTCTGGGTAGTTAACAGACCATATGACTTGAAATCTGGCTAAAAATAAAAATAAAAAATATATATTTAATAATAATAATAATTTACCTTGTTAGATTACTGGGTCTTGTCGGTTAGGACGCCCGATGTCTCAGTCTTCATATAAGGCAAGGAATCTGAGACTGATAAAAGTTTACTGGCTCTGTCAGTTAGGACGCCTGATGTGTCAGTCTTCAAAAAGGTCGAGGGAATACCCGAAGTCGAAATAAGAACTATTGGGGCTTCTTGTCGGGTTAGTGAAGGACACCCATATAGTCAGTTGTTAAAAAGGACCAGAGGGATAATAATGTAATGCAATAATATAATCGATATAAAGCCAAATTTCGACTCCGGGGTTTTATCTAAATAAATCCTCCATCTCTTGACTCTAATTGAGTTGTTTTCGGAATGAAATAAAAAGGGATAACCCCTAAATCATGCGAAATTAGACCTTAATGTGACCTTTATTCTCACCATATCATCTCTTTAGAAAGATTTCAAACTAATTAATGGTTTAAAACGTTACCTTTGTTTATAGTAATAAGGCATTAGAATATACTAGAAATAAGTGAATGTCGTTTCATATTAGATTTGCTAAATAAAATTCTTAGCGGAAATTAGGAATAAGGAGAGCGAAAAGTAGCTGCATTACACAATTAGCATTTAGATGTATAGATAGCGTCTAATCTTAAATAATTGACTGTGATTGGTTTTTTTTTTTCCTTTTAAGCTGGTTTGGGGGTTTAAATAAAAAGATAAATATTGTGAAAATCAAGGTTGACAAACTCCTGTTTTAAAAGCCTTTTAAAAAAATTTATTAAAATTTTTATCTTAATTTTTTATCTATTATTGAATAAAGTGGTTAAAACGGGAGCGCTTTCAAAATTAATAATTTTTTGAACCTTCTTAATGGACATTTTCTGTTCTTGTTTGATTGTAAGGGGTCATAAGTTAGGGGGTTAAATTATTTCTTTCCAGACGTGTTTTGTAAACATTGCGTGTGGGACCAGCAATGGCTAAGTGTGGGGGAATTTGATGTGTGCTTAAACACACATCATTTATACCCAAAAAACACTAATAAATGGACTAAAAACATGGAATATGATAAATATTATTGCAAATATGTTTGGTTTGTGATTTTATGTCTTGCAGGTACAAGGAATTGAAAATAAAGCAAAAAATGGTGACTTTCGGTTAAGATTTAAAGACGTTTATGCGTTTTTCGAGATCAAGACGAAGTCGTTAATATTTCCCGAGCATGCCATTGGAAATAGCACGAAAAATCGAGTCCAACGGTGCTTTCATCTTTTATTGAGCCGGCCCGACACCATTTATATGGGTCGGACCGACCCATACTTACTAAAACCCAAAGATGTAACAAACTACTTGAATCCTATTGCTGCTTCATACCAGCCCATGATTTCCAGCTTATGTTTATCGCTAGCCCAAGAACAAAACTCGGCCCAGTTGCATTATTTGAGATGGACAGGCCCAAGAATGAATTGTGTTATCAAAATAATTCATTTGCTGAGCATTCTTGTTGGCAGCGAGTATGATACACTCGCTTTAATTAAATCAAAAAGGGTGTGTGAGTCTCCCACTCTCACCCACTATATTTTATTTCAACCATCCATAAAGCAACACGTGGCAGTGATATTTTCATAATAATCTTTCAAAGAGGCACGAAGAATGTGTGTATGAGTAGAGATGCTTTCATTTAACGCAATGTAATAGGCCAAGTGGCGTCACTTAATTGGAGGATGGCTATATTATTTGTTGGCATACGAGGTAAGGGATTGAATGCCAATGATTGGCAAATTATGCTCCTTCCAAGAAGCTTCTCTCCCACATGATTTTACTCTTTTACCCCCGGTTCTTGGACTATGATTGATTGGCTCAGTGAAAGGTCGAAATTACCCTTACACCTTTTTGGCTATAAAATGATGCAAGCAGCAGACGATTTGAGAGATTAGAGTAGTGTGTAGTGTAGGTTTTATTTAGTTTTCTCTCAACAAAAATAGTAGTGTAGTTATTTTTAGCTTATTAGTAGTGCTTAATTTTTAGCTTATTCAAGCTTATTGTAATAGATATTTTGAGCTTATTAATGTAATGAAGGTTGGTATTTAAGTACTTATTGTCTCTTGGCTTATTTCTTTCCCTTTTTTTCTTTTGCTTATTCGAATAAGCTTATTTGAGCTTATTGTTTTCATAGCGTATATTCGGTTCAAATAAGCTATCTTCTAGCTTATTTGTTTGAATCTAAGCTTATATGTCCAAATAAGCTTTGGCTTATTTCATTTCTTTTCTATTTTCTTTTCTTTTCTTTTTCCAAAGTGCTTATTATTTTGATTAAGCTTAATTCGAGATCACAAAGGAGATCGTGAGTGCTAATCATCGGCTTATTCATTAAGCTTTGTGTTTCCTAGATTTTCGAGAGCTTAATCTTATTTTCAAAAGTTTTAAAAAGCTTGATTTAGTTAAAAAAATCGATTAGCTTATTTTCTTCTTTCTTCTATTTAGTGTTGCTTATTTTATAAGCTTATTTGCTTTTTGAGCTTATTCGACACTTAATAAAGAGGCGACGAGTGTTTGTGTACACTCGACTTATTTATAAGTCTTAGACCTCCTTTAGATCGAATACCTTATTAGCTTTTAGCTTATTTTTTTGTTTTAGCTTAATCCTTTTAGTAGCTTAATCAAGTAGCTTATTTTATAGATCTATTTCTTAATATTACTCGTCTCTCGTTCACTTTTATAAGTTGAACACCTTAGTTTCTAGTGGAATTAGATCTATAGTTTATAGTTTAGCTTATTGTCATCTATTATCATAGCTTAACGTATTGTTTTAACTCTTATTTGTCCTTATTGTTGAAGAATATTATTCTACACATAGCGAGGATCTTAGTGGGTTCTTATAAACTAGTTTCACTATTGGGTTCCAAGCTTTTTAAGTTTTTACCTAGCTTATTAGTTAATAAAGCTCAAAACTTTATTAATTTATTAGTAAAATAAAAACTACTCAAGTCTTTAAACTTAGAATTCAATTAATTCTATAAAGCGGGTGGTTATAATATTTAATTTCGGTTCATCATTCGGGTAAATTTTTTTCTATTCTCTTTCTCTTTTCAATACTAGTAGTTTAGATTTATTTAGCTTAAAATGATTATGTTTGCTTATTTGTTGATTAATTTGCTTAGTGGGTATTTATTTATGCTTGTTAAGTGATAAATTATTTAGTGAATTAAGTGTGATTATAAAAGTGGAAATATTGATTAGTGATTTTTGAATTACTTAGATTAGTGTTTTGGTTGTTCGAGCAGGCAAAAGCCGTAAGAATAATTAGGCATTAATTTAGTAATTGATATCTTGATAAAAAAATATTTTCAATAAAAACTAACGTTGTGAGAAGATAATTATTTTGAAAGGTATTGATTCATCAATAAAGACTCAATTATATAATTAAATCACACTTAAGGATCTAAACATTTAACTTAGCAAGCATATCTTTTTATATATATACTAGCCTTAAGGCCCGTCCGTTGGACGGGCTCCTTTAAGAAATTATTTAGGGATTATTGAATGGATTTAGAATGTATATAAATTCAACTTATAGAATAGATAATTGAAATTTTTTATTACAAAATCTAAAATAAACTTTAAAAAAATACAATGTTAAAGTTTATGTACACATGATAAAACTAACATTAAAAAAATACTTAGAAGAATATTAAATCAACTACGTATAAATATTAAATGTGAACAACTATATTGTACTACTAACTTTCTCTAAGCAAAACAATATTCTAAACTCTTACATCATCATATAGTGCACTTAAACAGAAGTTCAAACCTTGAGAAAGCAATACAAATAACTATCTACATGAATAGAAACATACTCATTTCATCCATTTATGAGTTGGGCAAGTGAGTGTCAATATGTGATCAGCTCCTCAAGAAAGATTTCATCACTCTATAGTGTCTATCTTGAAAGTTAGATTTCCTGTTTGTACATATTAAGGTGCACATCCCTCTGTTCATGCTACATACATATATACAAAACAAAGAATTATTAAAATTCATAAACGTAATTATATTTCAATTTCTTGTAAGATTCAATTCATTCATTAGAATTATAAACCTTATACTCAAAATGTGATCTCAAAATAACCTCTTTTTTAACTAACTAAATAAGTTGTACCACCTCATATTGAAAAACATAGATGTGTTAACTTAGTTATAAACATACAAACATTTTTATTGAATTCATTAAGGAAAAATAAATAAATGTTCATCCAATATGAAAATATAAAAGTTAATAGGTTGTCCACAAGAGCAAAGTATATTGTAAGGTAAATGTATTTAAAGTAAAGAAAATAAAAATAATAACTATATAATAGAGAAACATGCTTATATTAAGTATTATGATATAAAAATTGAAATGACATGTGCAGATTAAAGTAAAAAGAGTCATGTAATTACAAATGTTTAAAGCCTATGAAGCACTATTGTGTAAACAACTTTGATGGTGCAATAAGTGTAGTTACCATTCTTATCACAACATAAAACCTTCAATCATTTTCTGTTTTCGACTCTTGATACGGCTGCAAGTCATCATGTGCTTGTAAGAATCTGGATGAGAGATGCATTCAGCTCAATGTGATTTGCACTAAAATACAAATTATGGAAAGCTATATTACGCAAACTTATTCTTACCAAACAAAACTTTAACTATTAACACTATAAAAATATAATTACAGTGTGTATTAGAGGGGGAACAATGGACATGTCAATGGTTAGGTGACTGGTCCAAAGGACTAACTTTGTACAGGTCTAAAAACAACATGATTGATTAGTCCATAGCATTATTAACCGCCACTCTTGTAGTGTTCCCTTTATGTATCACTTTTTTCGTTCTTCATGTTTGACTCATAGAAATATAATATCATCTAAATCAGCGCACTCCTGGTCAAGGCCAAAGCTGGTTAAAATCAAAACGGGTCATGTTCTGTAATGGTCAGGTTTACCAAAAATGGTCTATGTTCCCTTTCTAAAATTATCTTAACCGCCCACTTCTTAGCAAAAGTTTTTTTTAATAATTCAAGAGTTTATTAATGTATATATTAAAATTGACACCTCTAACTTTGGCATACTGAACACCTTCCTGTGGATTAAGGGAGACCTTGCAGTAGATTGAGAATCATGGTTTTTCAAATGATCACTGAATGAATTTGTCTCTTTTATCATTGATTAAATATTATTTAAGAGCTTATTTATTATTACAACCTATTCTATAAAGCATAATATATAACATGAATAAGAGGCCGGTACATGCTAACCGTAAGTAGATACACAAATCTAAAATAAGCTTTGCCTAACAACGTCTAATCAGATTAAATTGCAAACAAAAATGTACCTTGTGAACCATTGTTGTTGGTAACCCGATGATTTTATTTCGTACACACATTGCCCAAAACCTGAAATTTTTTGTAACCTGTAAACAAAAAATTAACACCATCATAATCAAATTCCTTTTACACATTTTTTAGTCAAACTAAAAATATTAGACAAGAAAACGACCTGTTTTCACACCTTCAATGAACTCTGGGATACCGTTCTCATTCCGCATCTTTAAGACCGCCTAAGATACCATGACAAAAAAATGAAGACTTCGTCCTATTCCTTTACTCTCCCCAACATTCGAATAAATCACGTTGTGACCCATGACACGACAGCCTACCTCATTTGCTTCACTGTCGACCGCACAGTCCCTAACTGCTTCCGCAAGAGCTGTGTATAGTGTACACATTAACACAGTGCCCCAACTGCAACGTACATTTTAATATTGTTGGATACTTAATAAAACAAAATCAAAACATAACTTACAGTGAATCGAGTATCAGAAAAAAGGTACATTTCTCATAGAAACAAACCTCTTTAGGAGGACCTTACTTATTTTGCAACACCACATTCCTATCCTTTCTGCTAATTCTAGTTCTTGTGAATTATCCTCTTTGATGCAGGTCAAGCAACTCAAACAAAGGTTACTAAAATGAGTCATGTACGTAACTACCACATAGTTTCTAAAACCAACGACTATAATTTGCCATGAACCTAGAAGTTAACCATTTGGCGAGATACATGCAACTTTGACTCACTTAAATGGGCATCTAAAAACTGTAACCTTGTGAATTATTAGAATTCTTTTCCTAAGTAGAAAGAAGACAACTCAATTTAGCACATGTCTCAATATATTGATTCCTACCATGTCTTAAAAAATGGCAACATTTATGGTTACCAATAAATGCATAATACTTATTCAAATCCACTAAGATATTTGTTAAGTTTTTTATCGAAACGATATTTAGATTATGTTAAATAATCAAAACACTTTCTTTGAGCTAATAGTTATGTACCAAATAATGATAAGCACAAAAACTTTAACCCTTTATCATATAATAATTAGTCCCGAAACCTTACCCATTACCACTTAAATTATCTTTAAAAGTTAAAACAATACCCTATACAGCTAAGATCATGTATACATCTACCTTTATTTACTAACATTATAGAACATACACGAACCAAGTCCTCACTAAACCTGTTTTAAAAACACGCAGGTTGCAAACTTGCATGTTTTTATACCTGAAACATGCATAGTGATGTCCCACACGTTGGAAATTGACAGCCTAAAAGTTTACGTCCTAGTTTTGCATCCTGATCCGTTCACTATAATATGAAAATTGACAGCCTAAAACTTCTTCAGGTTCCAAATCAAAAATGAAACAAACTGAATATGTATTTCACAGATATGAAATAACAAAGCATAGCAGCTATATCAAAATAATAATAAAGCTCTGCTTCTAGGATTTGATATGTACCCGTTAGAGTTTACAATCTTTGAAGTTGTTTTTTATTTTTGGCCGGTTTCGAAAGTTCTTCTGTTGGCATGTACTTCTGCACTATACACATATTAAAGCCTTTTAAAACCTTAGAAATTTTTTGACCCTGCTACTCATTACTATATAATAACCTCAGACAAAAAACAAAATGATGATACACCACCTATACTTGGTCGAAAATCATTACCTATTTTTTAGTATTGTTCAAGTTAAAAACAATTCATTATTTATAATCCCATGCTTTTAGTTAACAATCAAAATCTAAATTAGGGATAATACCATGAAAACAATAATAATAAGTAATTGGGTATGTACCTTCGGAGATTGCAGATGATGGCGCAGGAGCCATCTCAAAAATGATACTTTTATGTTGCCATTGGGATAAAGTTTGGATTTATGTTATTTTGAAGTTGGATTTACGCTGCCTTAGCCAAGTAACCCATGTTTTCTCGTAGAAAAAAACCTACATGTGATCCAATGGTGTGAGTTAGCCAATCATAGTGAACTGTGTGAGCATATACCAACATGCTTATTCTACATTGTCTTGACAATGAGTTTTATAACATGATTATTTAATTCCTTTATTTATACCTAAATAATATTCAACAAAATGACCTCTACTCTAATACCCAAAACTGATATAACATATCAGGACACCATCTTAGCAACAACTACATATAACAATCTTAATATATCAAAAGGCCATAAAAGCACACTCATAAAAAAAAGCAGTGAAACCTTCACACGATATAGCAGCTTCCCGCATTACTTTCTTAACACTCTCAACCCCTGCGCCATCATTCAACTTATACATATCAGTACATACCATTCACGTATATTGTACTATGTTACAACTTCATACAGCCCCTAAATCATTTACGAAGTATTATCAATATGCATCATATTGTTATTTATCATTAGATAACAATAGGTCATGGTTAATAATATTTTTTCTAATAAATTTTCACCAATGCTATTATCTCTATAACAAACATATCAAAGATAACTAAAACAAAAACATTATAGATAGGCATATCCAAAGAACCTTGCTTGACTTCTCTACTAACAGCCCCATAGCAGATGCAATAGCACTTATATTTTTTCTAATAATATTTTCACTTTAATACATATCCCTTGAATCTTGAATGAGAATACAAATGGATCACATCCTGGAAATTTATCACATAATGTATTTATTTCAAAAAAAATTAGTCTCGGGCTCATGATCCATCCATTTAGATCGTGTGTTAGATCAAGACTCAATTTAAGTTTGTTGGGTTACAGATCACATCGGGTCATTAGCTTTTCCAATACAAATTAATTTTTAAAAAATAAGGCTTATACATTGTTGATTCATGCTAAAAACATGTTGAAACAACCTTACTTTGCTCATCAAAATTTACATTCCCAAATGTATACTTCTCAAATCAATAATATGTATTATAAAAATAAAGGGGTGTTTGGTTCGTTTCTTAGGATCAAATTTTAGAGTCGAAATGACCATCACCATAGGTTTGTTACTTGTATAAACACTTAACTAACTTATATAAGTCATCAATATATATAATTCATATATATATTGATATATTTTATGAATAATATAAATTAAAGGGGCGTTTGGCTTAACCTTTTAAAAACATGGTTTTGAGTCAAATCAAACACTACTTAACTTTTGTCAAGTCAAAAAAAACTATTTACTTATACTTGTCAACAAAATATATACTTGACATATAGTTTTTGACAAACTTAAACAAATTTTATATTAATAAGGGAGTGTTTGGTTCATTGTCTTGATGTTGAAATATATAACTAATATATATTCTTCGACATCCTAGATTAAGTCAAAAATAAATTAAGGAACATATGGATAACTTCTTAGGTTTTTACTTTTAGAGACGAAGTAATCCTTGTCCCACATTTATCATTATACAAAAATAAATTTCATTTTACTTATTTTTTTGTCGTTGATAACTTGCTTAGGTGAAAAAAATGCCAAAAAGTCACTCCCACCGATATATCCCTTACTAAATCTTACATCCTAAAAGTATCCAAAATCCCCGTGAATCTTTCCCTACCATTGCCTCAATTTACAATCCACTGAAAAATCGCAACATTCATAAATGTCGTGTTGTTGATCAAGCCTACTACAAATCCAACAACATCGAGCGTCTCTTCACAAACATTCGCTTCGGTTGTCTCTTTCAAATCAACGAACCGATTGTTTTGAGATTTATTCTAGACTTCTATAGTCAAGTCACGATTCATACCGATGAATATGGCTATCTTGTCATATCTTTTATGATCAAATGAATTTCATAACTCTATTCTTGTTCATTTCGGTCAATCCTCAATTTCCTTACAATGGTCAAGCCGTTTTCACCAACGAGTGGGACCTTGCATCTCTTGAGTATTCTCAAGAAATCGAGGTACCATATTGCACCGAACTTCCTACTCCCGATGACATTCGTCGACTTCTTAAATTGGAACGTGTCATGGTAGACCGTACTACCATTAGAGTCAAACGTCATCTAACTCCAAATCAAAATCCTCACTAAGACACTAAGCTCTGAATGAAGGCAATGGGAGAATATTCGAGAGAATATGTTCGGACTAGGAGAGACATCGGGACCATCTCCCGCTTGTTATTGCTCACTGTTGTATTGGGTTGTTGCGAAGAACATATACAAACTAGCTTACTCTTTGTTAAAAGAATCGAATGTGCTAGAGCTACTCCAACCGCAAATCTTCCATATGGCATGTTCTTGACTCGTCTTTATCGACACGTCATAGAAGCATATCCTCATCTCGACAATGACATCTATAACATTGTTGATCGAGTCATGCGTCCTCTTGCTCTAGTATTAAAAAACCTCGACGATCCTCGGAAGTGATCGTGGCAAAGCCACTTACTCCGTCTCTTCTTCATCCTCTCATCATCAAGGCATGTCATCTCATCAACACGATGATGATGATGACAATGTCGAAACTTCTCGAGCAAGCACTCCATCTCCTAACACCTATCTTAACTCTCTCAATCCACTCGACTACCAAAACTATGAAATACCTTCCTCTTCCTAACAAACTGATGAAACTCTCTTTACACGACAACCATCTTGCTAACCAAACGAACAAAATGCACGAGAGAGATGGGGGCAGGAGTCAAGGTCATTGGTAAGGCATAAAAAGGGTGTTTAGCATGAATAATAAAGTGAAGGACATGGAGACAAGTTAGTTGTTAGCTAATTATAGTTTATGGACAATATTTTCTTTATTATGTGTTTTGTTCTAATCTTCTTATGTGATGATTATACGATATCTTCTCGGGAAAGACATGGATGTTTTATTATTTTTAGATGCTTGCTTGCTTGGATGTTATGAACTTTTGATTGTTTAGTTTAATCTCCTAATTATGTTATTTTGGTTCCATGCTTTAATGTGTTTATTACATGTTATTAGAAGTGTTTATAAAACTCAATAGGACTTGCTGCAAATAAACCACCAAAACAAAAACACTCTCATGAAAATTCTAAGAAAATTATATTTTTCTCTGTCAAAAATGATTTTCAACAGAGGGCGGCCCCCTTAATTCATAATGGGCGGCCCCCTTATCTTTAGGGGAACCGCCATAGCATTTCACGGGTAAAACAATATTTTTTTGCTTTTTGCCCTCTTTTACCTAGTATCAGCTATATTTGCCCAGAATGCTCGAACAAAATTTGGAATACCCTAAACTTATTCAAATTCATTCCATTTTCAAACAAATCTCTTCCAATAAATTCCCTCCAAATATATATCATCAATTCACCATCTCCCTCATTCATCATCAACCACCATAAACCTCCATGGCCTCTACTAGAGCCTCTATTTCCAAAGTCTCTAAGAGACCAAAAATCAACATCATTCCACTAAAACAATTATTTGTGGATTTAACCCAAGATGACACAAAAACTTCATCACCCAAACTTCAAATTTCATCACCTAGTGCTCCTAATGCACCCTCCAAAACACCATCAACCAAAGACACTTCTTCATCTTCAATTGATTACATACCCAAATCACCAACCTCATCAACATCACTTTCACCAAATGGTTACTTGAACCCACCAACATCTCCTCCTCCAAGAGTTTCTCCACTACCTCCAACTCAAGAAAATGCATTAATGGACATCACTCTCACCATTGTCCCAATTACCCCACTTGATGTCCAATTTGATACTCCATCACCTTCCACCTAATCATTGCGCCCCGCATCCACCTATTCCTTGTGAATTTACTTGAAGCACATGGTTGACCTACTGCCTTTGTTGTATCACAACGAACCCTCAATTTTTTGGGTTAAGAGATGAACTTTAAATACGTTTCATATATTGCACATTTGCTCTCACAACCACCCAATCATTATCCACCACTCCACCATCCTCCCCAAACTAACATACTTATGTTTAGTCTCTCAAATAATTGTCATCCATTTAAATCAGTTCCAATATCTTTGCTTTGCTTTTACAAAGAACAATTAGCTTAGAACATACTAGAAAGTAACGCTGAACGACTATTTTGAGACTCACAAACCAATAACATACCCATTGTACTGGAACCAATACGACAATGTCGTTCACTGCAACGCATTTAACTAATATTTTGCATAAAGAAGCAATCTTTATATCATAAAACCACTTGTCAAAATTATAAAACAGATTAATCAATTATAATCCACATCTCAAATGCTTACACTATGAAAAAATCATTATACCTTTATCTTGAGACATTCCACTGAACATCTTACATGCCGCCTCCAAATCATATACCTTGTACACATTAAAAAAGTAAATTAAAAGCATAATAATTACTTTTATAAAATTTAATCATGATTTAATTTTTGAACCACCAAAAAATAAAAACCAAAAACCAATTTATAATGAATTTACCTTCACACATGTTTCATCAAACACATGGTGTGCATAAAACACATCATTAGTTCGTAGCAAAGTAAATAAAAAATTAAGCCACATATCAGACATAAAGATAATAAAATCATCTCAAATTGGGTATAGAATATTTCATAAAATCAAAACATAAATCTTACCACAATCAAGTATCCAATTTCAGTCACTTGGTTAATTTGGTTTTCCCAAACATCAAACATCCTTGAACGCTTGGGTTTTCCCGACCTGTTCACAAATTTAAATTCATGATTACATATCATAATGAACACGAAAACATAAACTAAGTTAGTATAATCATTAAAAACAACAATGACTCGAAATTATGCCTAAATCCATAAACTTATTGAATAAATTGAAAAGATGAAGATGAATAAAGTAAATCATTGTCTTAAACTCATAATGAACAAAACTATAAAGAGATAAAAGTTTACCATGAAACTGAAATCGATCATATGTATTCCCAAACTTTCTTGGTTGTTAACATCTTCAAATACATAAAAAAACACAGCATTTAGGATTCATCATCTGGGTTTCTTTTTGTGTGGATAGTGTTTGTCAGGGTAAGGAATATATTTGAATCATTAGTTGATTGTTTAGTTGATTGTTGATCTGATTTTACGAGATTTATGGATTTGAAGAATATATGAGGTTTGGTTCGTGTTTCTATTTTTTTAAGGATGAATTTCATATATCACCCTACTTTTATAATTAATTTCATATATACTCAAAGTGCAAGTATTGAATGCATAATGTACAATGTTTTTAATGCATGTTTGGGTATTTTTGAAATTTCTAACTAAAAGTAGGGGAGATATGAAATTGCCCTTTTTTTATAAGAATTCCAATCGGCGATTGATTTGTTACCGCGGCTATAGAAACATATAAGGTTTAGGAAGAAACTGCATGATTTGTGTTTTTAGGGGTTTTTTTTGTTGGGAATATGAATGGATTCAAATTTGTAGATTAATTCATCATCAATAATCAATGGTGTTTGATTTTTTGTATCACTGATAAATGGATCCGGTTGTGATTTTGAAATGGGATTTTTGAGTTTGATTGTGATTAGTTGAATATTATGTAGGTTATGATTTTGGGGGATTGTTTTGGGGTTTTTTGAATCCCCCCCCCCCCTAAAAATTGCATATGTGGTAGTCCTATGTGGCAGCAAAATGAATTGACGTGGAGTTTTGCTGAATTTTCATTGGAGGACACTCTTCCACCATTCTCCTATATATAGGTTCTTGACTAGATATATCTCTTTGTTTAATTGCTTTGCTTATTTGCTATTTAGTATAGTCTAGCTTAGTTTTATTATAATTAGTTTTAAATAAAAAACACAAATATTTGGGAATCAATCATCAAACAAAACGCTTTCGTGAATTTCAAATTCATCTCTCGTTAGGACACGACATCCAAAAGATAAACTATTACTTTTTCTAAAGTAATTTTTATCCGACGTGATTACTTATATTATATTACTCGACTAGTTCCCACGAACGAATCAGTTTTTTGCGCCTTTGCCAGGGAGAGGTGTACGATCTACACGTGGTGTTTGAAGTTAGTGCCTTGAAGATCCTTTCTCTTTTGAAAGTTTATTTTCGTACTTAAAAATAATAATAATAATAATAATAATAATAATAATAATAAAAATCCAAAAATATTTTATATTTCTATTTTTTTTATATTAATATTTTAAAATACCAAAAATATTTTTATTTTATTTTCTTTATAAAAAATCCAAAAATATTTTTCTATTTTTCTATCTTTATAAAAATCAAAAAATATTTTTCTTTTCTATTTTATTTTCTTTTATAAATATCTTTATAAAAATTAAAAAAATATTTTCCATTTTCTTATTTTATTTTCTTTTATAAATATTTAAAAAATCCAAAAAATATTTTTATTTTCTTATTTCTTTTTAGTGCATGAGCACTCGTTCTTCTTCTTCTAATCTTTTCTCTCCTTTCTCCGATCCCGAGAGTGTTATTCGAAATCGACGAAGAAATCTTGATGATCCTTCACTTTTACTTGATTTTGACGAGATAAATATGAGTAATAATTTGAATATCAATCCGGGACCGCCTCTTGCGGGTCTCCCTTCTCAAAATCATAATGGTCCACCGGGACCTAATCTTCATATGCCAGCTCTCGATCTCCGAACGATAAAGGAGCTGTGCCAACCTACGATGAATGGACGAGGCGGAGCGATCGCTCGCGTTAACATTCAGGCTACTAACTTCGGACTGGAGAATCATATGATTCAACGAGTTCAAAATAGTTGTCAGTTTCACGGGCTACCGGGTGATGATACAAATAAGCATCTCGACAAGTTCTTACACGTCACCCAGAGTATGAAGCAAAACGGGGTCACCGATGACGCCCTTCGCTTATATCTCTTTCCTTATTCTTTGACACATCATGCCACCGCTTGGTTTGATCGTTTGCCAAAGAATTCTATTCATTCCTTCGAGCACATGGCTTCGAAATTTCTTTCTTAATACTTTCTTCCTTCTATGGTGACGAAACTAAGGAATGACATCAGTAACTTCCGACAGCTTCCGGATGAATCTTTATTCAAAGCGTGGGAATGTTACAAGCTCTTGATCGACCGGTTTCCAAATCATAATATGTTACCCGTTACTCAAATAGACACGTTCTATAACGAGTTGACCTTGAGACATCGTGATACGATTAATGCTGCTGTTGGGGGGACCTTTATGAAAAGGAGACCCGAAGAGTGCTATGATCTTATCGAGAATATGACCGCCCACCACAATGACTGGGATACCTCAACTCATAGGGGTGAGCCATCTAGTTCTACCACTTCTTCCTCTGAGATTGCAGCTCTTGCCCAGCAGATGATCAAAATGAGAAAAGATATGCTACAAATTTACCGTTTGAATCAGCAGGTTAATTCTGTGACTCCTAGTTGTGAGACTTATGGTGATCCACATTCTTATTATGAGTGCCAAGCCGCCGATGGCTACACTCAGGATGTTTATGCTACTACGAGGAACTATAATTCAGGTGGTAATGTTTACCAACCTCAAGGAGACCGTAATATGTTTAGGTATCGTTCTAATAGTTTTCTTGGACCACCCGGTTTCAATCCATCAAATAATCAAAATCAGGGTAAAAATCAGAGTTTTCAAAACAATCAAAACAGGAATACCAAGAACCAAAATAGATTTAATCAAGGTCAGGGTTTTAATCAGAACAAAGGTCAGAATTTTAACCAGGGTAATAAGTACAATCAAAATCAGGGATATAATCAAAACCATGGTCAAAATTATAATCAAAACCAAGTTCCAAATCAATCTCCTTCTGATGAAGTGTTGAGACAGTTGTTGATATCAAACCAAAATCAACAGGCTTTTAATCAATCAATACAAAATGAAATGGCAGAAATGAAAAAGGTTCTACTTCAGAGACCTTAGGGTGCGTTGCCTAGCAACACAATACCTAACCTTCATGAGGAGATTAAAGCAATTACCACACGAAGTGGTAATGTTTTAGTTGGACCCTCAGTTCCACCACCCACTCCTTCTTCTTCTTTTGAGGAGGTGGAACGAGACCCGGAGACAATCATAGACCATGTACTCACCGAGAGTACCACTAGAGTTCCACCTTCGGTAGTCCAGTCGTCTCCCTCTTCTAGACCTTCTGAGATTCCTCCCCCTCCTACTTCTTCTTCTTTTGAGCTTTCAAAATGGAATCCTCATCAACCTTAAATTCCTTATCCCTCGAGGTTGAATAAGGAGAAGCTTCAAGACAAGTCTGATATTCAAGTCCATAAGTTCTTTCAAATGTTCAAGAAACTTCATTACAATATCAGTCTTGCCGAAGCTTTAGCTCTTATGCCTAAATACTATAAAATATTAAAAGATCTCCTTTTTGATAAGGAGAAACTATTAGGATTGGCAAATACTTCTCTGACTAAAAATTGCTCAGCGGTCCTCCTTAAAAAGCTTCCCCAGAAACTTGGAGACCCTGGGAAATTTCTCATTCCATGTGACTTTCCTGAGCTTGAGAAATGCATGGTACTAGCCGACTTAGGTGCCAGCATTAACCTTATGCCACTCTCTGTATGGAACAAATTGATGCTTCCTAAACTTGTACCTACTCGTATGACCCTCGAGCTAGCTAACTAATCTATTGCTTATCCAGCCGGTATAGCCGAGGATGTCTTCATACAAGTAGGTAAGTTCACATTCTCGGTTGACTTCGTTGTCGTCGACTACGATGTCGATCCTTGTGTTCCCCTTAATTTAGGGAGACCCTTTTTTAGGACGGCTCTTGCTCTAGTCGACGTCTACAGAGAAGAGCTTATTCTGAGAGACGGTGATGAAAAATTGATCTTTCATGCTGATAGTACTTCGAAACATCCTCATAAGCATGGAAATAAGTCAATTAATATGATTAATTTCATTGACATCTCATGCGAGGATCGTTTTCAAGAAGTGTTAAAAATTAGAAATAAAATCATCCCTTGAGTGGCAGTCTCACTCCTTCTTCTGATCTTGTGGTCGAGTCTCTCTTCCCTTCTCTTACTCCCTTCGGGGATATTGACTTACTTTTGGAGGAGACCGACGCATTTCTTTCTCTAGATGTTTCAATACCACAGGGTATTGATAATGGCATCTATGACTTAGAGGGAGATATTCTTTTTCTAGAAGAATTATTAAACGATGAAATCCTGAGAGATCTCCATCCTAAAGAGCGTAAAGATGATGAACCTAGCACGACTAAGTCTTTAATAAAAAAACCTCTTGGAATTGATAATGAAATTTATGATTCTGAGGGAGATATTCTTTTTCTTGAAAATTTGTTAAATGACGATCCTATAAAAGACCTCCCTCCTCATGAGCTTAATAATGATCCGGGGGGAGATATCCTTTTTCTTGAAAAATTATTAAAGGATGAACCTTTAGAGACAGAGAGGTCTGAGATCTATACTCTTATAGGGGAACCTCCCGATACCTTTTTAATGGGGGATAAGGAAATCAAATTCAATCCTTTTAAGGATATTGATGACTCCGTTCCAATCCCAAGGGTATCCGAGACACCCCTGGATTATTTTGACTCTAGCTTGGATAGTTCTGATACGACATTCACTAATCCTTTGTTTGAGCTAGATTCTGAATACACTTTGAATTATGACAATCCAATCTTTGATATTCAAAACGAGGATAGTGATGCTTTCAAAAAAGAGACCATAATAGATGAGGTGAAAATTGATAGTTTCCAAAGTACCGCACAAATCCCACCTTTGTTCGAAGCGTTAATTCTTGATATGACCATGCATGACATAATCCTATACTGAATTCGTCATGGCATGATTCACTCTTCTCGTTTATCATTCTATCTTGGCCTTCTTTTTCCTGAGGAAGTCTCCGAATCTCACTTTCTTGATTCATTCGAGTTAGGAGACGAAAATGTAGTGTTTGATCCTGGGACAATCGTTATTAAAGGCTGGACTGAACATTACTATGGAGGGGACATCCCTGCTATGGATGTCCCGGATCTCTATTTTCCCCCCAAGGACAAATAAATTCGGGGGCGAGTCAAGCTAGTGACTCCTTAATAAACAAGCGCTTCGTGGGTGGCAACCCATGCTTATCCTAGTAGTAGTAATAATACTATATTAGGTTAGTAGTAATCATGAATAAGTGTGGAGGTGTGCTTCTATCCTTGTTGTGTTTCGTGGTTTTGCTGTTTTTGCTTGTAGGATTCCCTATGATCTTGAAGACCGTTGTGCTTGTTTTAAATCCTCCAATCAGTTTCATGGTTATATCTTGGGAAATCCTTAATCCTGATCATATGTATATATCTGATTTTGTTTCCCCTTTCACACTTGGAATTTTAAGCATTTGCCTTTTTGTTCTTAAGTGTGGGGGTAAAACTCGACATTTTTGAACATTGAGGCCAATGTTCAGTTCTAAGTGTGGGGAGATTTCTATCGAAATTGATCATACATGTGCCTGTTTGTGCCCCACGCATCCTCGTTTTAACCAATATATTGTTTTATTTTAATAAAAAAAATGAAAAAATGAAAATGATGAAAAAAATTATATATAAAAATATAATAATATAAAAATGTGTAGAAATAAGGCCCGTGAGTTAGAACTAGGGAGATTTTGACTTGACCGAGTGTTTCACTCTAACTCTTCCCTTAGCTTTCGAGACTAAGCATTTGCTAAACTTTAAAATCTTGCAAAGAACGAAAAATGATAGAGTTAAAT
>BQNB010101075.1:0-16407 GCA_026074375.1 Tanacetum coccineum | reverse complement strand
TTTAAATTAGTCATGGATGGGTCGGAAACGGTCTTAAACTGACTCGATAAGCCCGCGTACATCTAAATAAAAAAGACTCAGCTCTCCTCTCCGCTACTAACCTGAATAAAAAAACCCTTGTATGTTTACGCGTTTGTTGTTATTCATGATTTACAAATTTTATATCACATTCCCACTCACACATGCTTATAAATTTTGGAGTTGTTTTAGAAAAATGCAAATAAATATTCTTGCTCATATTTCATTGGTAGATATTGACTTTATTCACTTTACCCTGCATAAGATGTCCCTAGTCTTTACCCTTCATTATACTCCTACGGTTACACCATCCCTGCACCACTAACATGGTAGGTAAAAAAAGGTACATTGTTCAAGTAAATAAATATATTGTAAAAACTTGATCACTTTTTCAGCCTTTCATTTATGATCATAGTCACAGGTAATTTTCTCATAAAAATCAAAGTTAGGGGAGTGTATGATTAGTGTTAAGAGCCGAATAACATACTTGTAAAAGTTAGGGGAGTATATGATTAGTGTTAAGAGCCGAATAACATACTTGTAAAATTCACATTTCTTTTCATATCTTTCTAGGTAATTTAGCTCATGTTTGTATTTTATGTAGAATCAAAATAGATCTTGGTTGATAACCACGAGTATATATTTGTGTTCTTTGTACGCAATTCAAGCTTTTGACTTTCAAACCAGAGGTACTCAAACACCTTATCCATAATACACTTATAAAATTGCAACAATACTTGTAAAAAATAATATAAATTGATAACCCATTTTGACACACATTCTTTACCACCACTCTGACCACACCCCATCCCTATCTGCCATTTATATTTGATTACTTTTGGTGACTAAAATTTAAAAAGTTTACTTGTTACTTCATACTTGGTTTGATGTCCAGTTTCACGTCATCCGTATATAGTTATTCATTACAAATCTACAAGCGATCTGCACACTATTACCAAAATATATTTGTCTGTAGCAAAGCAAATATTCATCTTCCATACAAAGAACTCATACCTAATTAACGCGTTATGTGCATTCTTTATAAACATTTAAGGACTAACGCAAATACTTGATAAGAAATGCTACACAATATAACTACACATTTATAAATCAGTATTTAAATTACAAACTCATACTCTTATGTAACACTTATATAAACTTCAGCAACATGTAATGCAAACAATTATAATAAATAGAATTTAATAATCACACTTTGGTAAAATACAAACACCGACGGTCTCTTACTTTCATGAACTAACACAACATCTATTAGGCCTCATTTGCGAAACCAAAGAAAGTGCATTTGATATCATGAAAAGGTAATAAGTTTTTCTAAAGCTCACCACAAAAAAAGCCTTTTCATAATCTTTCGCTTGTTACAGAGCTAATCAAGGCACCAATACGTACACCACCATTTTTGTCTTGCTCTAGCCACACGCACTAACTATGTTATTTACTCAGTCACTACCTCTTTGAATACAAGTAACAAACATTTTCATAGCTTCGATCACTGAAACGTATGTTAACAACATCATAGATATACATATGATGTTGTATGATGTGACCAGTCCATACTCTTGCCACCACCATCTTCCTTCATAGCTACACCAACCATGCCCACCCAAGTCCGGACCCCTGGCCTCCAAAGAAATAAATAGTGGAACGCAAATCCTCTAAAAAAACATGCATACACATAATTAAAGAAAGACAAAAGCTAACCCATTAAAGAATGAACAACTTACTTACACTTTGAAGCTTTGAAGGCCAGTTTGATGTTGCACCTGTAGATGAGAAACAACATAAACCCATAAAATCTAAAAGCAAAATCAAGAAATAAAGATTAGCTTACACAATTTCTCGAGACGCCTTATGGTTTGGACAAGATGTTAATGGGTCGAAGACGTTGCGAAAGTCACCCTGATGAAATCCCCACTTTCACCGGCACTGTAGATGTATAGAGAGGAGAAGAAGAAAAAGTAGTAAATATGAAAGTGTTTCAGATTTTTGAGAGAAGAGGTGATATAGGTAAAGTGGTCAAATAGTGACCAACTATTTGAGAACACGTGGCAATCTTTTAGCACTCTACAGTTATTTACGGGGTTCTACTTATATTATAGGTAGATATGAAAATGAGAATATATTCGATAAAGTACACTTTTGTCCTAACTTGCTACTCCCTCCGTCCCATATTAAGTGTCCATTTTTGACTTTTAAAAGTCTTTTTTTTTAACTTTGACCTTAATTATTTCTTCTTATGTTATATGATACTCAATGCAAAATATATGAATGGATAGAGTTTCGAATGTATTTTTCATTGGTATAATTTTCAGTAATCATTATATAACATAAAGAAAAATATTTACGGTCAAAGTTTATGAAAAAAGAATTCAAAAAGTCAAAAATGGACACTTAATATGGGACGGAGGGAGTATAAAGTTTAACTGCTAAGATTTGCGTTTACATTTGCATGTTGCTTCATGATCATGAATTCTACTCTTAGTAGCCTTTTCTATTTATGTTTTTTTACCACTATTATTTATATTTTAAACAAATTACTACTAAGGGTGAGCATGATAACAGAATCGAACCCATTTAAAAAAAAAAAAAAAAAAAATCCACTTAAAATATTAACATCATCATCTCACATGTAAAAAATCAACACTCTCTTCCGAAAATATATATCTTTTAAACAGTATCAAGTTCATATATTTAATTAAGGTTAAAGTTGTAAAAAATACAAATCAACATAAAATAAACCCGCTAAAAATGTAAAAAACAAAAAGTTAAAAAAATATATCCAAAATGGATGTTGAATGAAAGAGCATAAAATTTTTAAAAATATGGTGAAATTAGATCATAATAAAATTAAATTGATAAAAAGATATTTCAATTTGAAAATAAAGGTGAATTTTTTAATCAAAATGTGACACATGTCACTTTATGATGTGGGATTAATCTTTATAAATAATACTATCTCCGTCCTAATATTATAGTCCATATTTTTTTTAGTATGTCTCAAACTAATTGTCTATTACTAAAAATAAAAGTTGATTTGTTTTAGGTCTATTGTTAGGTCTCTTTGTTAGGTCTATATATCATAACTCTTGCCATGTTACCCTTAGTCCTAATTAATATTTACCAAAATAAAAGAAAACAACAATTAATTATAAGGATAAAACTATCTTTTTTTTGCTTTCGTAAAAGTAGTAATTAATGCTTTTTTTTAAACAGTGTATTTCTTGTCTGTATACAATAATTTTAAGACTAAGCAAACACCCTGGTTATAAGACCATCTTTATTCACAAACTATCACAACTCACTCTATCATTAAAATATCATTTTCTTATTCTTTCACCTATATAATCAATACATACAACCAATCTTAACTTTTTTACTATTTATCAACAACCCAACCCAACCTAAAATATAATATTATTATTTTTTTATTTAATAAAAAAAGTGAGAGAGAAAGAAATAAAACAAAAAAGTGTGAGAGAAATTTTGATTGGCTATTGGACTTACAATTTGAAAGTTATTAAACCAACCTGGTCGTAAACACTTAAAATATAATATATGTATTTTTAATAAAATATTATTTTTTGTTGTCCTTTATGTACTACAACCGGTTGGATACCAAGACCAATAAACATAGCCTAATAGCCAAAATACCAACAACTCTCGTGATCGACTAAGCTTGTTACCAAATTTTTTAATTGTGGAAATCCTTAGTCGCTTAGAATCGACAAAAGGTATTGAATATTTCCTAACAAAACCCAAAATTACCAAGTAAAAAAACACACACCATTATATACAATACAAACATCAAACCAACAAAAATCTAAAAAACTTCACAAATAAAACTTGTTCAAATCACGAAATTAAACACAAAATGAAACAAGAACTAGAAAATCGACTGATCCTGAAAGAAATCGGTTCAAAACGAAACCGATTCATAACGCCGAAGATGGTAAGTTAATAGAGATCCATTATTTTGTTGTTATTTAAGTATATTTTTGTGAAAATTCTTCTAATTCAGAATTTCGGTTTTCATTATATTGTGAAATTATTTTTTTTGATTTTTATTCAATCTAGTTGCTTATTGATAAGATTGTTGTTCATAGATACCCAAATTTTTTACTGTTATAAAGTGATTATTAGTATGTTTAATGACTTTTTTTTTATAACTTGTGATGCCGTGATAATGTGATTGTGAATGTTGGATCTATGAAAATTTATGGTAGATTTATATGTTTAATTGATAGATTATGTATGTTTAGATAGTTTTGATTGGCGATATATCTAGGTGATATAGAACAGCTATTGAAAGGCGGCACCGCCTCCTCTTGTTCTTATAAATTTGTGTGATTAATGGTTAGATTGTTCAAGTATATACAGTATATCTTAATTTTTTGCATAACTTTAATTTTTAATTTTGCAAATCACTAGTAAAACTGATAATCTGAATAATAGATTGCTGAAATCGTATGTGAATTATCACAAGTGATAAGTTGTATGTGCCATACTTGGTTAGTTTCTTTGTAATATCACATGTGATGTCACAAAGTATCTATTGTGATAAGCTATAAGCGCTAGTTGATAGGCTCATAAGGATGTCAAATAATTAAGCAAACAACCACTTTTAGTAAAAAGTGTGTCGGCTCTATTTGATAAAATGTTAAACCTGAGATATATGATATTGAGATGTAGATTAAAGTAGATATATACGTCTGTATTAGGAGTTAGGACAGAGTGACAGATGTGAAATGACGTTTCACGTAAGCAGTAAGAAAAAAGGTCTATTACATTTAAATGTTAAGTATGAGTTGAGTATCTGAGATTATAAGAACTGATTGATACTTGGTTTAAGATTGGACTTGCACATAAGCAGTAAGAAAAAAGGTCTATTACATTTAAATGTTAAGTTTGATCGTACCTATTTCCAGGATTGATAGTTTTGCCATCATCACTTAGTGAATCACAATTAGTGGTTTTCATTATTTTGTAATTTTTAGTAACCTGTATTACCAGATTTTCCGACCCCCACCCACTTATACTTATACTAAAATGGAGGCATATGAAGAATTGAGTATTTATTTTGACTCCAATGTTAGGAATGTAAAATGCATAATGAGATGGATAAGTTAGCCCTTTAATTTTTAGTCTCTCATTTTAAGTGCTAACTGGCCCTCATATATTCCAACCCCAATTGGACTATGGAATTACAATTCATTCTCACCATTGACAATACATTAATATTTTTAGTATTTTGCTTGTTTAGAATAGTGATATCATGGGCATCATTTACCAGTTAGTTCATCATGTTTAAAATTCAAAAGAAAGCTAACCGTCCTCTTCCCATATAATGTGACGCAATAATGTTAAGTTGTTAACTGATAGCGTAAGTGCGAATTGTTTGGAATTTGAGTTTAGGCGCGAATTTAACGTTATGTTGATTTTCAGTTACTATCACGTTTTAGGTTTACGGTTACGGTTTCTCGTTATGTTGATTTTCAGTTACTATCGCGAATAACATCACCATTTTCAAATGGGCAAGTCTCTGATCAAGCCCCTTTACATATTTCTCGTTTTTGACAAGTATATCTAGTGCGCCATTCTTTTAAACTTTTTAGCCTTATAATATATCTTAAATACCAGATGGCCCATTAGATATTTCTCGTTTTTAACAATGCTTTGCGGTTGAAAACACAGAGTCGCATGTTCCAGCTACTAGCTCATAGCTCGTCTAGAATATACCTCGAATCTTAAGGATCTTCGGTCTGCAGATATTGTAATTCAAGCTATTGTGGAAAATGAAGATGTAAAGAAGAAACTCTGTGCAGAATTGGATAAGATTGTTAAAGGGTCTGCGACTTGTAATTCAAGCTACTCGTCTTGTAACTGCAACTTGTAGACCACGTCAAGTTTATTATAAGTATTATCACTTTGTGTATCGGTCTTTATGGTTATGCTACAAGGTTTAAAGTACTTCTTCTTTACAGGTTATCGGGATGCATTTCATGAACCCACCTCCTATCATGAAACTTGCTCAGATCATCCGAGGTGCAAATACATCATATGAAACATTTAATGCAACAAAGAACTTGGGCGAAAGGTGTTTACTTTTTACTGCTAAACATATTTTTAGAAGTCTTGTTTTCACTACTTCTATTTTCTCCTAATGTTTGAAAAATACAGGTTTGGCAAGATTGTCGTTTGCTCAAAGGATTATTCGGGGTTCATTGTGAAAGGTATTTTGATGCCAATAATTAATGAAGCATTTCATGCACTTTATATCGTAGTCGCAACAAAGAAGACATAGATGCAAAGATGAAGTCCGGAACTGATCAATCAATGGGTCCTTCACAACTTGCAGACTTTATTGGGCTTGATGTATGTCAATCAATAGTGAAGGTACTACAAGCAGGCCTGGGAAATATTAAGTATGCACCATGTCCTTTGCTTGTGCATTATGTCGATGCTGGTCGATTTGGAAAGATGTAACGAATTTTACTTTTCTAGTTGAGAAATTATTTTCAAGACTTGGAATAAATATTTATGAGGATTTATTATTCTTTTTAGAATTTTAAAGATGTAATGGCATGTTTTTCATTTCATACATTCATTTTTTTAGATCATTAATGATTTTATAATTTGCTTTCTTGTTATACGTTGCTATTTCAAATTCACAGTTATTTATCACTTGTGATATTTCATAAATAAACAAAGCATGTTTTTAAACCTTCTATATCATTTGAGATATTTCATTATTTTGTAGTATATTCTTTATATATTATCACCTACGTGTTTTTTATATTTTTCATGTACAATGTACAAGATGGTTTTTGTGTCTTTCATCGCAATAGACAAGCACATGAATATTGTTCATTTTAATGTATTATCATTTGTGATAATCAAGTAATGTGTAATTAGGATGTTCTATATTTTGCCCATTTAATGAATTATCACATATGATAAGTTAAGGTATAAATGAATGAAGTATAATCCACAAATGATAACAAATGAAAGGGTCATTTTTATCAAATGTATTATCGGTTTTTTATTGTTATTGTTGACTTTATGTTTTACCACATGTGATATTCTAAGACTATTTGAAAATAACATCAGCCTTCAGAATTGCCAAAACACCGATTAATCGATGATAAATATAACATTTATAAACTAAGATTCACTTGTGGCTTGTAAATGATTACCCCTGAGATTGTAATATCACTGGTGATAAATATAACCTTTATAATTAAGATTCACTCGTGGCTTACTAATTATTACCCATGACATTGTAATATCACCAGTGATAAATAAATGTGAACCCTTATTAACTAAGTTCACCCATGGCTTAACACTTATTACCACCGACATTGTAATATCACTAGTGATAAACAAATAATAATAAAATCTCATGTGATAAAGCAATATAATGTGACACTAATTGTAATTATTAGATTAGCTTTTACTATATCCTCACCTTACAATGATTCTAACATTCTAATGGCACTAATTGTGGTTATTTTTTAAAAAAAATTATATGTAATCAATGTTATCTATCACTTGTGATATTAAACTGTTAGTAGGAATAAAAAGGTTAAACCTCTTTAGGCGAATTTTTATTTTGCTCAAAAAGCAATGCAAACACTTGTTTGATTTTAAGACTAAGTCAAGTTTCTATTTTCATAATGTGACACTAATTATGGTATTTCCACAAATGATAACAAATTAAAAAAAAAAAGAAAAAAGAAAGGGTCATTTTTATCAAATGTATTATAGTTTTTTATTGTTTATTGTGACTTTAATGTTTATCACATTGATATTCTAAGACTAATTGAAAATAACATCAAGCTTCCAGAATTGCCAAAACACCGATTAATCGATGATAAATATAACATTTATAAACTAAGATTCACTTGTGGCTTGTAAATGATTACCCCTGAGATTGTAATATCACTGGTGATAAATATAACCTTTATAATTAAGATTCACTCGTGGCTTACTAATTATTACCCTTGACATTGTAATATCACCAATGATAAATAAACGTGAACCCTTATTAACTAAGTTCACCCATGGCTTAACACTTATTACCACCGACATTGTAATATCACTAGTGATAAACAAATAATAATAAAATCTCATGTGATAAAGCAATATAATGTGACACTAATTATGTTATTTCTGTAATTCACATATAATTAATATCACATGTGATAAAGTAATACACTCTGGCACTAATTGTGGTTATTTTTTTAAAAAAATTACATGTAATCAATGTTATCTATCACTTGTGATATTAAACTGTTAGTAGGAATAAAAAGGTTAAACCTCTTTAGGCGAATTTTTATTTTGCTCAAAAAGCAATGCAAACACTTGTTTGATTTTAAGACTAAGTCAAGTTTCTATTTTCATAATGTGACACTAATTATGGTATTCTACATATGAGTAATATCACTTGTGATAAATCAATAGAATGTAACACTAATTCTGGTATTTTACATATGAGTAATATCACAAATGATAAAGCAATAAAATGAGCAAAAGTAGACATCATTCATGGCTGGCTATATCACCTGAGATATTACTCTGAAGTGACTGATTTCATATTCTATTACTTTATCACTTGAGATATTACTCTAAAGTGACTAAGACACACCATTCAAATACTTTTCAACTTTGATATAATGTTATATCACAAGTGATAACCAAGTGTCACTTACAAATACCAAATGAATAAAAAGGAAGCAAATTATGAAAATAAAAAACTTAACGTATTCTCAAAACCAAACAAGTGTTGCATTAATTTATATGACATGTATAATATCACTTGTGATATTTCATAAACATAGTTAATGTCTAATATCACTTGTGATATTTCAGAAAAAAACAAGTATACTTTTTAACTTTTTAATATCACTTGTGATATTTCATTGCTTTATATATTTTTTTATATATTATCACTTATGTGTTTTCTAATATTTTTAATACTTTTCAATAAAATGACCAAAAGTAAGCATCTTTCATGTCTGATTATATATATTTAAATTAGACTACAGACCCGCAAAATTATCTACATTGTCAGCAAAATTCTCAAATTCTCAATATTGGTAATACGGGTGCTCACGGTCGAAAACCGGACCGGACCGACCAAAACCGGACCGGACCGAAACCGACTTTGGCCAAAACACCGGACCGAAATGGTCCGGTCCGGTCCGGGTTGGTCTGGTCCAGTTCGGTCTTCGGTCCGGTCCGGTCCAACAAAGCATAATTGTCGGGTTTTTACGTACGACCGAACCGGACCGGACTGAAGACCGAAAATAAGAAAAAGGATGGACCGGTGACCGGACCGAAATAGGTTCGGTCTCATCCAGTTAGTCCGGTTCGGGCCGCGGTCTGTTTTGCTCACCCCTAACCGGTAACACACTTGCACACTAATGAGAATTCTCAAAACACAATAAACTGATCCACTAGGAGTATACTAAAATTATGATGAATAAAGGGTAAAAGCTAAAAATGCTAAATGTGGTTGATGTGTTGTATCTAAATGCTAAACCTCATAAATCTATTAACAACATGCAACACGAAAATTCAAATTTCTTATCAATATAATAAATATGACCACCTGCTTGCAAGTGATTTGACAAAAGTACCCCTGTGTTCTTCATCTTCATCTTCTACAACCCTCAAACCCATAAAAAAACAAAGTGACACATTATTTTTTGTTTCAAAACGCAAACATAAACAATATATTCTTCATACCTTTCTTTCTTCCCAAACGACACCAACCCACCACACTTATTTTTCGTTTTTTTATCAAGAACACAAATCATCAATAACCACAACCCCTTTGGCTCGTAGTTTCAAGCATATATATTCATGGGTTTGATGCCACTTGTTTGGATTCGTGAAGATTCATAAGAGCCTAATGGATTTGTTGATAGATCTTAAATATGTGAACCATAATGGTGTTAATTTTGTAATCTGAGATCTTTTATGGTTCTTGTTTTGTTTATGATAGATCTTAAATGTATTAGACAATGGTGACAGTGGTCATTGGGTTGTGATTTTGGTTTTTTTTATTTTGAAAGGTTTTCAAATCAAAATAAAGATCTTAAATATTTTGTTTTTGTAAAATCTAGGTATGTCACTCGAATAATAAAGATTTATGGTATGATTTTGATTTTTTGAAAGGTTTTCAAATCAGAATTAGTGGCCGAAATCTGGGTTCGAAACTTTTTTAGCCGGAAATAGTGGTTGGATTCTGGGTTCGAAGATGTAGAAGATGAAGATCAAAACCATAAGGGTATTTTCGTCAAAGTTTATCATAATTGTACAAAATTTGAACTTTGGTGTTGTATGTTGTTAATTGATATACCACGTTTAGCACTTAGGTACAAGAGATCAACTACGTTTAGCATTTTTGGCTTTTACCCGATGAATAAACGATTGAGGTGCTTTCACTCTATTAAAAGCTGTAAAAGAAGGTGATAAAACACACACCAAATAGGATATCATAACAACTAAACAAAAATATTAACTATGTTTATGAAATATCACTAGTGATATTATTCCACATGTCATACAACCGGTAACATCACACTTGTATCACAAATGATTTTTGAATTAGTAATAGAATTTTACAAGCTACAACAGTTTATACCAAGTGCAAATACAACCGGTAACATTTTACACAAGTCTGAGTCGCACCATACTACGAGAATCAATGGCTCAACACTGATTAACGGCAAGTGAATCATGCCGGAAATACCCTTTTTCTATATTTTTATAAAGTCATCTCATAACAAAGGATGCTTTATGTCTACTATGAAACAAAATTGTACTATTTTCTTACTATAGTTGTACATTGTTGTGTTTATTACAACCTTAAAAGTGTTCCTTGTGGAATTCAAATTTGGTTGGACCTTTTTGGTTGTACTCATGAATCAGTATTTGTATTTCCGCTATATAGAGTATTGTTGCTGAGAAACGATGCTGAATTAATGTTATTGTTGCTGCGCATCTATTGGTTTCTTGTTCGTTGAACAAAACTTTTATAAGCTGTGGCCCTATATATCGGTTTCACTGTTGTATAGCTGATCATTTTTTCTTGGTAAAATAGACTGGTGGAAATGGTACAGAAGGAACAAAGCTGCTAGCGCTTCCTTGCTCCATGGTATGTTATCTTTGGCAAGAAGAAATTGGTCAATCTTTCACCTTTAGGCATAGGCATGATCAAAGGAGCTTCATCACGTGAAATAGCATTTCTGGGGCTGTGACTCCATGCAATTATTTCACCTTCTTAAACCATCTTTCTGTTTTATCTTCTTTAACAGTATACGAGTCTGCGTATTCAAAGCATACGTGGGTGATACTACATCTGTTCGATTACACGCGCAATCCAAGCACACTAAATTCTTTCGGTAATTAAAGAAGTTACACCTGAAGATGAAAGAGATCAACAACGCATCATATTTTTTATGTACTTCAAAGCTAGTAAATGTAGATCAGATGAGCTCAAAAGTGAGTAATGCACTCTCTCGATACTAGGACATACCGCCGAACGAGTCAAAAGTAACTCAAGTGTGTTATAGTTATATACAGCCTTCTAAATTGTTATAATTAAATTTAACACACTAGTGATTTAGAATATCTGAAAAAGATGTTTTTCGGGTCAACTCAACCCAACTCTACCCATTTTGACCCAAAACTGATTTGAGTCGTAACCCAGCCTGACCCGCCATATTTACTACTTATAACTCATTAGTAGTTAAAAATATCTTGCCAAATTAATAAGCAAACCATCTTTTTAGAAACAAGCAGCAAATAGTAATTACAACTTTCCGCAAGAGAAGTGAAATTGTAGCTCAAAATAATGTAAACAAAATGTAAATAAACCAAGCAAACCGAAATACTAAAATAAATCTTCCTTGACAAATAACACATCACTATATTTTATAAAACGGTCCCAAACTGAGAGTAGTTAAGCCTTAATAAACGCTCATCAAGATCACCTTTCAGTCTCACACTAAAACCTCGTTTAATATCTCAATATTTTAAAAGATGTACATAGAGTAAGAATATCATAGAGACCAACATCACCAAATGAGTCAAAACAAAGTTCAAGATGTTGTAAGTTGAGCATATTATTACCATATCGACTTCAGACTCATCTTTCATGAGGATCAATTGCGTGCAGGCTAGTCATTTCTGAGGACATCTTTTTTAAGCCTTTGAGTGAGAATAAAAAGCAGCCCAACTACATTCACTTGCTCTTTGGGAGCCGGATCCCATGACAGATCCGACGACGATACCTCCAACTTCAGCCAGATTGAATGTTAAATTGAACAACTTCTTCGCAAAACAAAACTATGCCGCTAAAACACAAGCTGATAAACATACCTTCAAACTGGTGCAAGTATGTCATCAGGGTAGGTGTCTTGAGCCCACCCCTCTTTGATTTGCAAAGCGGGGTTCGATAAGCACTGTATAAATAGAAAAAATAATAACATAAGAAGTTTTGTATACACCAATAAGTGAGTGACAAGTGATCCCTATCGGTGCACAGTGACAACTAAGCGATCCCTTTTTATTTGTAAACGAGGGTTCGATAAGTACTTACGCTACAACTACTACATCATCCCCAAACACAATACTCCTTTGGTAAGCAGAAGTATCACCAGCTGCGCAGACCGATGCCTGGTTTCAAAGCAAAAAAAAACATCAACAAATTATATTATAAAAGAAAAAACACAACACAATGCATACATATAATAAAGTCTATCATCAAAGTAACATTCTGATACTAGCTAAATGTGCATAATGAATCTACTTCTAGTCGTTATGTACTGTCAAATTGTACTTTCATCTAACACATGGCAAGAACCTAAAGCCATCCTATGACTTTCAATACTTCGGTCCCCACGGTAACACAATGTTTTCAAACATAACCAAAAAAAAAGCAACAATCCCATTTCCAAATTTCTATAACCATATCAAGTAGTCATATCCACACTATCGTCAATAATCACCTCATAATCACATACTCAAAAATATCCCTCATCATCTCCTGTCTAACCCTAAGTCAAATAGTCAACTACCACAAAACCCCCAAAATTAAACGATAGTCATATAAGACAACCATATATCCTATACAGAAATTAACCAAAATTAACAGAAATTATACCTAATTCGCGCGGCAGAGGTGCGATTGAAGTCTTAATTTTTATCATCAAAATCAATGGTAGAAGCTACAATGAGCTTCAAAACCATCAAGCCTCATATCCATCATAAGCCATCTTTCAATGCAACAAGAATGGAATCAAAATCAGTAGATATTCTGAAGTTTAATCCCAATTTCGGTTTTAATTATTTTATCCGAATAAAGAATAGGAAAAATGAGCAGAACAGTGGATAACTAATTTGGGGTAAAGAAGGAGAGAGTGTCCGGAGGAAACACACGTTAACTATGTGAAAATAAATAAAGACAAATGAAAATTAAAAAATAAAAAGCTTTATATACTTAGACAAGAAAATAGGATTAACTAATTAAATCTTAGATTAATCTCCACCATTAGATCAAACACAAATGGATGGTGAAGATTTATCCCTCAATATGTGAGTAGAAACTAGTCTCCAAATGAACTTTTCTCTTTTGTGCATTGTGGAAGATTTGTGTCAATGACTTTTGAAAAGCTAACATTTATTGAATCATTAATGTGAAACAAAGAAAAAGTCTTTAGAAGGTTGAAGCATTGTGGATGCTCTTAGTAAAGTATTGAATTCATGGCCATCACCTATAATTCAAAAGCTGAAAGTATTGGAAAACTTGTGATAGAAGAAGACTCCAAAATACCCCCTCATCGTTGTCATCGGATTGTTTTTTTCCTGAATGATTTCCAATGCACATTCATACTCTGCTTTTGTAGCTATAATTAAGGTAGAACTGATTGTATTTTTTATTTTTTTTGCAAGATTCACATACCATTCCACAAGGAAAACCTAAAATGAATTAGGCATCTTTATATCGATTAGCAAGGTACATTGATGAAATTCGATTGATCATCCTTATTTTTTATTTTCTATCATTAATCATCTTGATTTTGATTTATGACTGAAGTTAATGACCAGAGTGAGTAATCGGAGCGATTGACCGGTGGGAATGATCGGAAAAAATGGTTTTTGCATTCAATTCAACCAAACACGAGTCTGAATTCGTTGCTAACTTGTTTCAAGTTTTTACACTTTATGCAAGATTGTTCACAAGTAGGAAGCAAAATTAAGACGTACACCAAGAACGAAATCATGTTAAGGTATCTGTTTGGTCCCTCTAGTTCATCTCTTTTCATAGTCACCACAATAACTAACAGCTTTATAGCCCCTTTAACTTTGACTTTTCTCATTGACTAACAACTTTGACTTCAAGTTTTAACTTTCATCATTAACTAACTTTTAAACTCAAGCTAGTTGAACTTATTATATAGTCGGTATGAGGGTTTGAGTGGAAAGGGTTGGGCTCAAAGTAAAAAACAGTTTGTTTAGTATACTTGGGTTTTAATATTAGGCGCCAAACCCTTCTGTGAGGGTTTTTAGAAATCCCAAAGGGAGCCTAGGATTTTATATTACTCATTTGTCGTTTTTTCTTCATGTAAAACTAGTCAAAAGACAAGAGAAGGTAACTTTTAAATATAATCAATTTAATATTAACTTTTTATTAAATAATAATTTACTTAAAACAAAATTCAAATTCTAACTCAAATTTAAATTCAAATCCTAATTATAAACCTTTTTATAAACCAAACGGGCCTTTATATGTGTTGGGTGTAACAACATATTTTAAAATAAATGCATATGACCGTCTTATTATTTTCTTATGTATTGACATTTTTAATAAGTTCTACATCCACGATAACATTATTAGTTTTTGACTTTTGAAGAATGTTCAACATTCATAAGGTAATTGATCCATGTTACTAATTATTGAAGAAAAAAATGTTAATCTTGTTACTAATAAGAAATAATTAATAAAGTATCGTATCAATTACAATGAAAGACAAACTCTTCATGTGAGTATTAAAAAGATACGTAAAATGTTAGTATAGAACTACATAGTAAGCACCTAGAGTTTGATGATATTTTCAGTAAACAACATCAGACACTTAGAAAACAAGTTTTCATATAATAGCTAGGGGTGTTCACGGGGCGGTTCGGTTCGGTTAGTTGGAAGATTTAAACTATCCGTCGCGGGGCGGGTAATTAATTTTACTATCCGTCGCCGAACCGTACTAGGCGGGTAACCGGACATGCGGGTACCCGAAGTGAGCGGTTACCCGCGGTTCGGGTCACGGTTAACCGTTTTTGACGTTTAATAGAGTTTAACCGTATAAAAAATAACATAGTCTAGAACATAAAATGTATTTCTAGTAAAATTAAATGACGTTGAATTTAAAAGTCATTATAATACTTAAGTATTTCGTTACAATAATTGCATTCAAATATTCATATATAATGTATTAACAAAAAATATTACTCGACGTTATAGATTACGATCACATTAATCAATTTTCACACATAGATTTTTACAATGTTTACGTTTACGATATGCGGAAAAAAAAGTCGTTTATACAATAAAAGTTTGAAATAATCGGTTTTTTACTTTGTACAATTATTTGAATATTAGTTAGAAAATAATCATGTATAATATGCACGGTTCGGTTCGGTTAACCGCGGATATCTAAAAGTAAAAACCGAAACCGAACCATTATAAGCGGGTTTTTTCGGTTTCGGTTTTTTTCGGTTTCGGTTTCTTCGGTTTCGGGTTTTTTCGGTTTCGGATTGAACGGTTCGGCTCGGTTCGTCGGTTTCACGGTTTTTTTGAACACCCCTAATAATAGCCCTCGAACAAAAAGTTGTTTAAATGACATAACACCTTTGTTGCCGAGGGTAGGGATTCAGTGAGAAGCAAACATAAAATAAGAAGAATAAGAAATAACTATAAGCACATATTTGAGATGCATCGACTTAAATTAAATGCATCGACTTAAATTAAATGCATCTTTATTCATTTAGATGCATCCCAATTAGTTTCGAAAGTGATTTTGAAGTGAAAACGATGCAAAGTAGTACTAACAAAAAAATAATTGACTCATAGAGGATAAAAAATACATAGGATTCACACAACTTGATGAAATGCATCTAATATACGTATATGCATCTTATTTTTTGCTACAAAATATATTATGGTGCATCTAAAAGATTACGGATGCATCTTATTCTAGTCGATGCATCTCTAATGTGTAATTATACTTAGAGTAAACTGCAAAAGTCAACCATGTGGTTTGTAGTTTGTGACACTAATCATCCCTAGCCGATACTATTGGCACTAAT
>BQNB010101074.1:0-20981 GCA_026074375.1 Tanacetum coccineum | reverse complement strand
CCCTAAGGACTAATAATGCCAAGAACAAGGACGTATATTGCAATTGATATAAAAAACTTCGAGGACTCAAATTGCCGATCCACAAAACCCACACCCCTGCCCCTTTTATATCTTTTGTTCCCGCCTAAACACAACCCCAAATATTGTACATCCTCCACACACTTATTGTGTGTTTTACCCTGCAACAAGAATACAAAAACATCACCCTCTCAAACCCCACCTTATCCCACCACATATAACTCCAAATATCCACGCTGGCAATCCCTAATGCTTCCATTCGTCAAGAACTAAGGACAAAAAAATTAAGGGTTGTGATTTATTTGATTGGGCAGCAAGAATAATGAAGGGCCAAGATGTGTTTGGTTCTCTCTCACAGCAAAAGCACAACTAGCACAAGCTGCAGCTTATAAAAAAGAAGAAGAAGACAGAGAAACGGGGTGTAGTATGTAGGAGTAGGAGTAGTTTAAAATTTTTAATGTTTTTGATTATGTTTTATGTCTTTAATTTCTGTCTTTACATTTAAAAACCTTGTAACCTTTTAAATTTGAATGAAAAGTTAAGTTTGAATGTTATGCATTTCTGTCTTTTATGCTTATTAAACTGCTTATTGTGATCCAGCTTATTTTGTGCTTATTTATGTCTTATGTGTGCTTATTGAATCTGCTATATGCTTGTTACAACTAGTTTTAAGGCCCTTTCAATCTTATTTGTTTTAAAATGCAACTTCAAATTTTTTAAAGGGGTGTTTGGATCAAGGGGTGAAAACGGGTAAAAATGTTTTTGAAAACCATTGGGTCACTTGGGTAGTTTGCACAAGCAATTTTAAGTTGTTTTTAATCTATTTTCATGGTTTTTAAGGTTTAATAGTTTGCTTTCAAGTTTTCTTTAAAAAAGTCTTTGTAACTGTGGTGTTTAACAGCTTCTCAAGTTCTTATTTGATTTGTCCCTTAAAATCAGGTCTTAAGTCCTATTTTAATGTTGCTTTTAAGAATCTAATGCAGTAGGATAGGTTTGGAATAGTTTACTTTTGCCATTTTGCTTTTAAGATTATTCTGTCATAGTCCTTATTTGTCTTTAAATGGTAAAAATTCAGCAGCCCATTTCAATAAGCTCTCTATAGTTTTAAGGTTTGGATTTTCTAGCATGAGCTCTTGTGGTATATATTTGATCTGATTTTGCTTATTTTCTATTTTGATGTTCAGTCACTAGCTTAAAACTAGGCCTGCAAGTTCCCTTTCTATCTTTCATGAAAACTAAAATTCAGCATGTACTAAGAGTAAAAGCCATTTTCATATGCCTTTTTCATGGCTTAGCTTAAAGTCAGACTCCTTTTTCTTAGTTGATTAATGTAGCCAGTAGGTCAAGGTTTAAGAATTTATAAGCCAAAGTGCCATAAGTTTCTGTTTAGTGTCTTAAAAATAAGCCCAAAAGTCCTTATTTGGCCTGTTTCATTGTGTTTTCTATCAAAGTGCTTTATTTGCTTATTTGAGCTTATAGGTGTTTGGATTTGCTTTATTTTTGTTCTTAACTGCTTATTAGTCAAGTGTCTTATCTATTTTCAGCTTGTTGATTGTCAAATGCTTTTTAAGTGCTTATTATAGTTTAGACAGTTTCAGTTAAACTTAATGCTTAAAAAAGCTCAAAGTTGAATCTGTCCTTTTTAAGTGCTTATTTCCCTGGCTTATTTTGATTAATTGCTTATTAGGTTAGTTAGCCTTCTGCCTTAGCTTAGTTTTCTTGTCCTCTAGCTTATTTTGCTCCTTTATAGACTTAACAGTTAGCCCCCCCTACTGCCTTAGTAATCTGCCTAGTTAATAGCTTAATTCTGTGCTTATTTGTCCTTTTTCCCTTAGCTTATTTTGTTAGCATTTGCTTATTAGATATTAGCACCTCCCTCTCTTTGCTTATTTTCATTTTGCCTTAGCTAATCTTCCCTATATAAGCCCCTCAGTTTAGCTTATTTTTTAGTCATTAGTTAAAAAGTTTAGACTGCCCATTTTTTGCTGCTTATTTCCCAGCTTATTTTTAAGTTTCTAAAAAAAGTATATTTTTTAAAGTTGCTAGTTTTTGTGTGCTTTTTAAGTTTAAAAAAAAAAATTAAAAAAAATGTTTTTAAAAAGGGACAGTCATGGGACTTGAACCCATGACCCCCTTATCACCCATCTAAACCTTTATATCACACACCTCTACCGCTGTGCTACATTAGCTCATCCGGTAGAGGTGTGCAACATTTAGTTGTTAATGGCTCTTTACCCAAATAAGCTTATAAGCTGTTTTCGAATTTTAACAGCTTATTGTGATAAGCTGTTTGTACCAGCTTATTTTTCATAGATTCTCCCCACTACTGTTATCTACTTATTTGTATTTTTTTTAGATTTATATAAATCATTTAGTATTTTTTATAATTTATTTAGATATTAAAATCTTAATTAATTCCAGAATAAATAAATTAAAAGTCAAAAAATATAAATAATTCTTTTTTTCAAAATTTTCTTTTATCAAGTAGGACCTAGGAAAAATAAAATTGCACCCGTAGGGTTTATTTTGCAAAATTTTGTTTTTTTAAAGAACGGGATTAAAATCCCGTTCTCGTTTTCGCGTTTTTAAGCTTAATTTACTTCCGTTTTTGGTCTAGTTTTCTTTGTTCTTACTTTTTTGTCACTTAGGATTAATTAAAAGTTAGAAAATCATTTTAGGATTTAATTTTAATAAATTAGGTTTTTAAGTCGCGTTCGTTTTTAATTCCCGTTAACGTTTTTAGCCAGTTTCTTTAATTGCCTTCATTTTTATGCTTCCTTAGACTTAGGTTTTCCTTTTATGCCTTATTTATGCTTCCCGTAGATTTTTAAGTTATTTAATTGCCTTTTTATGCTTTCCCGTAGTTTTAAGTTTACATTCTCGTGCCTATTTATGTTTCTCCCGTAGTTTTAAGTTTACCTTAGATTAAATTGCATTAATTTCCCGTAGTTCTAGAAAACCCAATCAAATCTTTCTTTATTCAATCATCCAATTGTCAAACCAATAACGTAACCGTTAATTTCACGTCTCGTCGGGGATAACGACCCGGGTCCGGTTTTAAACTTTGTGGGTAACGGAGGGAGAAACCGATACTTCCGGTAATACTATACTATATATTTGATATAATTAACCCTAAAAAAGTTAGACTATCATTTTGGCGCCGCTGCCGGGGAGGTGTGTTGCGACAATATCGTTACGGTTTGACGATTAGTGACTTGAAGACCCTTCCTCGTGAAGTTATTGTTTTCCGTTTGTGAATATTTTCTTCTTATTATTATAAAAATACAAAAATACAAAAATATTTTTCACTTTTCTTTTATTAGTATAATTATAAAAAAAATCAAAAATATAAAAACATTGTCTATAAAAACAAATAAAAATCATCATCAATATAATGCTTTCAACTGAAGCATTATCATAATAAGTTCCCGAACAAAAGATTTAAAACTTGCCTTTGTGTCACTTGTGAAATACGGCTCACCTTTAAGAGATTAACAAACTATAAGAGGGGTATAAGGAGGGTTGTTCCGAGGAACTACGACCCTAAAGGAGAAAGGTTTTTAATAGCTCCGCGCTTTCCTACTCCTCCGCTCCTTTGTGCGTTTTTCTTTTAAAGAGCTACCGTGAAGCAAGTTGATTATCGGTTTAAGTTATTCAATCTCGTTTTGTCCTTTAATAGAATGATAGAATAGGTTTCTAAGGCTTATTTTCCTAACACTTAAGTTGTGCATTGTCCCAAGGTTCTATATACGTACCCGTAAACGAATAAAGGGATTAGAAAACAAGGAAAAGAAACTAGTACTCCCCTGGTTTGCTCAATAATGGAGAAGAAACATGCGATAACTGGTTAAATCGTCCTCCAAGAATCAATCCAATGAAAACTTCTAAGTACTTCCAGCTTCTTCTCAAACAAAATATAAAATGTAATCAACGACAAAGACAACTACACCAGGCGTAAAGAGTGCGATAGACTATATACAATTTGAATTTCGGTTTCGATCGCTAGATAGGAATTCCACCCACTCCCAGCCCTACATAATATATAAATTAAATTTAATTTTATTAATTTATTTTAGAGATATTGTTAAATTCATTAGGTTTTTGCAGGTTTATAACAGAAGAATACATATTTTAAATGTTGTGCAAGTTTTATTTTTCAAAAATAATTAAAAACCTTGAGTTTTCTGGATCTGGAAGTATGACGCCGTCAGGGTGGTTGTGACCCCGTCACAGGTGTCGTGGTGACGGCGTCGCGTGTTAATCATGACGCCGTCTCCACAGTCTGTGAAAATGAAATTTTGTTTTTGATGAAAAATTTTCTGCACTTGATTTCATAAGTTAATTCCTGTATAAATAGCTGCATAAAACCTGAGATTTAACAATTCAATCATATGACTCAAAACTGACGCGAATTAATCTAAACAATTTATTTAACATGCTTGAACTTGGCTCAAAAAGCCGGATAAATTCCCCTATACTTATTAATTGCAAAATACCTTTTATTGAAATTAAGACGAGGTTAAAGGAAAATAAAGCATGATTACAAGATAGTTCAAACATAATAAAACAAACTATAAAGAATTAAAACATACATGACACTCCTAATTTGAGGGAAAAGTAAATTGGGTTGCCTCCTAAAAAGCGCTTTTCTTTATTAACGAGTCTTGTAGCTAGACTCGAAGTCACACGTCCTTACGTGACTTCTCCTTTGTTATCCATCATCTCTTTTTCCAACCTCATCAAATGCCTAATTCCTCTTCTATCACCATCTTCTTGTTTGTACTCATCTCCAATGAGTAAGCTTTGATAGTAGTATGTCCTTCCATGGCCAAAGTTTTCTTCATAGGCGGACGAGGGTATGGAGTCGGTGCTTAAACCCATAAGTCTTGCTTGCTTGAATATCTTCATGGTGTGAGGCATTTTGAATATGATTATCTCATCATCTTGTTTGAACATGACCGCTCCTTCTTCTTCATTGTAAACAAGGCCGGTTTCCTCAATGAAGGGCCTTCCAAAAACCATTTCTCCAAGGTGGTGATCGATAATGCTAGTGGTATCTTATAATATCATAAAGTCGCATTTGTAGGCGAAGCTTCCTATGAAAATCTTTAGGCCCCTTATTCTTCCTACAAAGTTGCTAATTTTATTGGGTTTGACGGTTTCTGTCTTGATCTAAGCCAATAAGTCATGATCTGATTATATTGACGCCTGGACATGATATTAATTGGTGATTCAAGGTCTATGTAAGCGTGTCTCTTAAAGAAGTGACCGACCATGCAGGAAATTTTGATGTTGTTCGGGCTTTCGGCTCTTATCCTTGCCTTTACCCATGGAGGTCGAGGATTCTTTAATAACCATTCATGATGTGTTAATTCCTTCATAGTTGGGAACGAGTTAAATTTTTCACCATCTCCGTCATATTCCTCCTCCTCGATTATTTCTTCCACTTCCTCATCAGTCTCAAATTCGCTTCCTTCTTCATCAATTTCTTCTTCTACTTCCATGTCTGTCTCCATTTCATTCTCTTCCTTGCCTTGCTCCTTTACCTCTTCCTTTCTTTTTACCGTACTACCGAGGTTGAGATCGCATGCGTTGGTCGATGAGTCGTCATCTTCTTCTGTATCACTGTTTGTGCTTAGGATGACGATTGAATTGATAAAATGAACGCGTTTTGGAGCTGACGGATTTTTGTTTAGTTCTTTTATGGATGCGGGAGAGAGATATTTTAGGGAGAGCAATTTTGATGGGTTTTTGATTCCTTTCTTCCTGAGTTCCTCCCTTTCGTCATGGCTGATTGTTGCAATGCTTTTGGAAGCCATGAGATTTCTTGCATTTTCGGGGGTAGATACATTATTGAGTTTCTCAGAAATAGTTTTCCAAAGGAGGTTAATCTTGCCAATCATGTCGTCCTGTTGTTGTTCTAGTTGGGTTCTTCGGTGAGATAACTTCTTCTCTTGGTTAGAGTCGAAATCAAGTAATGCCTTTTCAAGCTTCATTTGATAACTAGAGGAGTGGACGGAGATTGATCCGCCTTGTAGGCTAGTGAAGGTTTGGGTATGCGCCCAGTTGAAGTTTGGTTTCTCCTTCCAAGTGTTGGCGGTATCATTGAAATTAATTGGTCCATGGTTCGGAGTAAACCTCTTACCTCCCACTTCTTTTATACGCGAGGATGTGTAGTCAACAGAAGCTTGCTCGGGATTTTTTATGCAATATTGAGTATCGTAGGGACCACTGCAAATTTTACATGAAGAAGAGACTTTGTTTACTTGAACGGGTTGTGTCGGAGCAAGATGAGCTTCCATCAAGCGTTGAACTTGATTTTCGAGCTCGATTAGACGGCGGTCGGATGCACTCGAGACATCTTGAGGCAAAGCGATTGCCTTGACCGGCTTAGCAAAATCCCTTGGGTCGTTCCAACTTTCATTGTCATAGAGGGAGAGGTCCTCTAATAATGCCCAGGATTATTTAGCGTTGAGGTCACGAAGCTTACCACCGGCCAATTAGTCAATGGTTCGTCTTGTGACGTGATTGACATGGTCATAAAAAATTTAGACTTGGGGCCAAAGCTCTATGCCATGATGGAGACTTATTGGAGTAAGTCCTTAAAACTAGTCCATGCTTCAGATAAAAGTTCTCTTATGTTGTTGGAACATTAGATATTGTTGCGAAGTTTTGCTGATCTTCCGGTGAAAAAATTGAGCAAGGCAAATCGGGTAGTAAGATCCCTCCCGAGTGTGATTGGATCCTTGCTGAAGGCGCTCAAGTCAATTGCTAGCTTGATCGCGAAGGGAAAATTGAAATAAACGCAGACGCGTTCTTTCCCTATTTTCACCGTCAAGGTCAAGTGAGTCCACAAGTTTAAGGAAATCTTTGAGGTGTTGATTTGGATCCTCGGACTGAAGTCCATGGAATGAGCATCCGTTTGCACCAAACGGATGGTGTTCGATCGAAGAGGTTAACCCACATTGTTCCCTACGTGAGGCTGATGGTATTCTTATAGCCCTCGGGCTTGTTTGGAGTAGTATCCTATTGTACGGATAGGATTCTCGTCTCCCATGGTGGTTGACGAGAATGAGTTACGAACAAAGGGCACAAAGAAAAAGATAGACTACGAGAAAGCTAATATGTGGAAATTAAATTCTCACTTGAAAGGATTCAATCGAGTAGAACTAAGTTAAACTATGATCAAACCTAACTATTCCCCAGGCGGCGGCGCCAAAAACTTGATGCGGTCGTCGTAGGACTTCTACACGAAGTTTTACAACTCCCTAGGCAGAGCACCTAATCGTTGTAGTAGTAGTATAGGCAAGACTCGGGGGGTTGTTATCGTTCACTCGAGGAATAGGTTGGGAAGGCTTGACCACGGTCTAACAGAATTCTATGGGTTGAGAAAAGATTCTTTTTGTATTTTTATGTTTTATGGAAAGCAGGTAAATCATATATTTGAGAGGGGGTTTGGTTTTAGCTATTAAACTAAATATAATCTAAACTAGTGGTGATAACAATAAGATAAAAGACTGTTTATTTAATCATGTATTACTCCATAGATTGCTTCTTCTAGTGTTGTTGCCTTGTCACACTTGTGATGATCTGTGTAATTATTTTCTAAGTCATGAACGAATTACACGAACCCGCCGTCTACTTAGCATTCCGTTAGAGCAACGCACAAGTAAGGTAGTATGAAGACTATTACAAGACCCCTAAGGGTACACTAAGTGCATGTGAAATAGACCATTAGTGTAATTTCCAATTTCTTAGTTAACCTTGTTTATCCCTTTTGTTATTAGCCTGTTACTTCGTTAGTCCTTGTGTCTTTACTCAGTTAGTCCCCAAAGTTAACATATAACAGTTAGTTTATTTAATTTAATTTATATAATTTAAGGTTTAAATTTTAATTAGTTTAATTTCTTTTAATTTAATCAGTTAAAAAATTTGGGCATTTCTTTATTTTTAGATTTGTTAACTTTTCTCTTGATTTATATTTTATTTTTTCAGAATTTTTATTAACTTTTTATATTTTTGTCTTTTTCTATTTTCTTAGGTTTTACATTAGTTATTTAATCCTTTATAATTCATAAAAAAAACCAAAAATATAAAGAAATAATATTTTTCTCTTTTTTTTTACTAAATTTTCTTTTGTCATTTAGTGTTCTAGGAAAAATATAAAAATTTAGTATAGGCTTTATTTTTCTTAAAATTCAGTCTTAGACCCGTTTTACCGGGTACGTTTTTTGTTTCTTTTCGTTTTACATTCAAACGACCTCCGTTTTAGTTCTAGTTTTCTTTATTTTTCAAATTAACAGTTAATTAGATTTTAATTTTAATTTTTTAATTTAATTTATCATTTATTTTCTTAGATTTTTAGTATTTTCGGTTTCCCTGATACTAATTCTGTTCCCCGTATTTAATTTAGATTTAATTTTAGGATTTCCCAATAATTAATTATGCTTCCCGTAGTTTTTAAGATCCCCATTTCCTATACTTGTTTCCCGTAGATTAAATTAGGTTTTATTTAATTAATCTCAGTTGTAATTATATCAGTGTTTCCATCATATATTCTTAATCATTCAATTCATCTCAATACCAGGATTACTTTCAATTTGTAGCCTCGTTGGGACATACGACCCGGGAATATCTCTTCCGGAATCTTTTTATTATTGATTTGATTCTTATATATTTTATCTTTGTGTAGCTTTTGACCTTTTCCCTTGGTTAAGAGGGACATATGTGTTGAGACTTGATTGAGTTATTTTATATGTGTGCTACCTCGACGAATAATTTTTAAGCGCCGTTGCCGGGGAGGCATTTGCTACGATTTTTATCCGACTTTGATCTGAACTTGTCTTATTGTTAATATATCATATTAAAAAATCACAAAAATATTTTTCTTTCTTTTTATTTGTAGTTTATATAAAAATTAAAAAAAAAAAAAAAACCAAAAAAAAATAAAATTATAATAAATTGTCCATAAATATTAAAATTCACTAATGGTTAAATACCAAAATTAATATTCTCCACTTGAGGTATTATCATAATAGGTTCGGTGAATACACTGATTTCCCAATCGAACCAGAAGATTTAAAACTTTGCCTTCTGTGTCAATTACGTTATACGGATCACCTCATTCTGATTGACAAACTAATAATAAAGTGGTATATGGAGGGTTGTCCTAGGAATACGATCCGAAAGGAGGAAATATGCTTCGCGCTCTTTCCTACCCCTTTCGCTCACCTGTGCGTTTTTCATTGTGAGAGCTACCGTTGAAAGTAAGATCGAAGTTTTTGGCTTAAGTTTCTCTTCTCTGATTTTGTCCAATTGTGATTATGTTGTAATAAATCCGAAAAACAAAAAAAATAAAATAAATCTTATTTTTCCTCTTAACCTTTTAATTCTTTTCTTGTCCTTATATTTGTTTAATTCTGATGGAGTTTATCTCTGTTTTGAAGGGTGTAGGGTCGTGGACAAACGACGGTTAATAACTCTTATTGTTATTCTGTGCACGTGCTCAACAGTGGCGGTTGTCGTCTCATTGATGGAGTTTGTCTTAGTTGTATTATTGGAAATGGAATCAAAATCGATTTTTAACTCCGTTCTCTTTTGATTTTTTCAATCTCAAGTTTCTCTCACCACCCCACACACTCTAAGCAAAATCTTGTGTGAATTTTCTGGGATACGATACTCAATATTGTCTCTGCTGTACACCTCAAAGCCATGTTTATCTATCCAGCGCCGGATTACAGCCTAGATTTCAATTCCCCGCAAAGATTTTGCACTATCTTCAACAGCAAAATCTTTTGCTTTGTGAAAAGTGTAGGGGCTCACTCATGCGGTCTATTGAAATGTCAACGATGAGTCAAAACTCTCATTCTTTCGGTTTTGACCAAACTTCAAACCCGAAATTTTCCGTCAATCATCAACTCTCAACCAATGAGCTGGTAGCTTGCAAGCCCTAAGAGGACCTAATGGAAATCGTTGAAGCTTTCTAAAAGTTCTAATGTATCTCTTTTAATAAAAAAGCCTTTTAAGGGTCTATTGGCAAGCTTGGGACTACTTTTTTGAAGTTAAGCTCGCTCAATCCGGAGGTTGTGCAAGAAATCTGTTAGCAAACTTGTTCAAGATGTGAAAATCTTAAGTGACTGAGCTTATCTTAAGTACATCAATACTCGGTTGGAATCGCTCCTTCGTTCTACTGTTGATATGATGAATGACGAGGACGATACCATTGCAATTCACACCCGAATATCACCAACAAAGAGCCCGTTAAAACTCTCTAAGTTTGGGGGTCGAGAATTTGACACTATTACGTGGCAACAGAATTCGGAACGAATTCTAAAGTCTAGTGTCGAGATCCTTGTCCCATCCCCAATTGAGTTCGAGGAGGATTTTTCAGACGATGGTGTGATTTGCCTCCATATGATGATTCTTCAAAAGAATTCAATGACTTTACTTTCTCCAAACCCTCTCTTCGTTAATCGATGAATATTTTACCTTATGTGAGAGTCTCTTTCCTGAGTGAGGACATTCCAAAAGAGAATATTTATCATTTTCTTAATCCTCTCTTTGATCTTGATGATAGAATTTGCTTCGACTAAGGTAGATCGGAATTAATTGATGTGGTCGCTGGAAGGCATCTCCATTCAATGCCACCGGGAAATTGATTCTTTTGATGCTGTATCTGATCTTGTAGAATCTGGTGTGCTAAATCGTGTACATTTGATTAATTCTTCTTCCTAAGATCGATTATCTTTCCAATGTAGTTCGCGGTGAAATCATCACTTCCTTAATCATTCCACCAGAAAATTGAGGAAGTTGAATTTGGCCCTGAAGTGATATTTTGTTTTTGGAATAAGTTTTGCTATTCGATTATCTTCTCCTCGACCTCACGGTAAGATTCAAGCCAATTCTAATGCTAATCGAATCTCTCCCTCCATCTCTTCATACCCGTTGCTGGATAATGATTCTATTTATGGAGAGGAGATTTGACTTGTTTTGTGCTGATGAACGATCAATACCACCAGGTATTGAGAGTACCTGATGTCGATCACCGTAGATGACGACTAATTCTATTTCCCTTCCCGAGTTCGATTCATTGTATTGATTGATTATCCCAATTCGGGAAATTAACCTTGATCTGTGGTGGAAGACATCCCGTAGATGTGCCTGATGTTTTACCCCACCCATCCATCCTGGAGCAGATTTCATACCCACTAAGTGGAATTTTTCGCTTATGTTGTATGGTTCTTTCTCCCATTTCTTCGGTTATCGGTTATTCCGCCTTCTCTTCTCTCTGTGGGGTTGAAGGGACACTATTTGTCCCTGGGCATTTCAATAAACGTTTCATTCTTCTAAGCCGGTGTATCTCATCGGAGTGGAACTTTTCATGAAAATTCAATACTTATCGTTAGTCTTTGGAATGAAAGTCCGATGATGATTTTAATTTACAATTGTTTCCTCATGGATCCATAAATCCTTGTGATGGGTCAAGCATCGCGACCCTAAACAAGAGCTTGTGGGAGGCACCCCATTGCTTATCGTAGTTATAAATAAGGTTGTTGTTGTTGTGTAAGATAGCTTATCTTTTCCATTACCCGTGTTTTCCATGTTGTTGTTATTGTTTATTGTCCAGGATTGCCCGGATTGTGGAAAGGTACTCTCAGTTTTTTATTCATTCAAGAGTTTCACATCCTCAGCATTCATTTGGAATCCGGAATATCCTAATCTTATCGACGAACGTTTCTTATCCTTTTGGCATACATCCTTATAAATGGCCTAGATTTTTTTGTAACGTCCCTTCAAAACTTCGAGACGATGTTTAGGTACTAGTATTGGGGGGGGTGCGGTATCTTCGATTTGATTGTTTGCCTGAAGCATTATTACCACGTGGAACCCGTTTTTACCACCAATTACTCCAAAAAAAAAAAAAATGGAAAAAAATTTAAAAATTTTCAAAAATTTATTAAGTGTTTTTCTGTTCGCAGAGTTTTGCTTTTCTTTTGGGTAGAATAGAATCAATTTTTTTGACTTGATCGGGCGTGTTGAGCCCCTAGCTAGTTCCCTTTAGGCCAAGCTTTCACGAAATTCTATTGCTTTGAATTTTTATATGTGAAGAACCGAGAAATGTTAGAGTTAAATATAAGTTTATGTGCTAAGCAATGAATTCTTCTAAATAATTATACAAGTAAACTTGTGGTTTTCTCTCCGTGAATTTCCAATCCACCTAATCATACGTACTCAATTTTAATTCAACTAAGTCAAATCTGTATGTTTTCAGAAAAAGCTTCAAATTTTGTTACTTGTGTTCTTCAAAACGAGATTTTGTAGTGATTTAAAAAGATAAATGACCAAAGAAGCATGAAAGAAATGTGAATGGCAAAAATGCATGAATATTGAAATTTTGCCAATGATGAATGCAGTTGTTATTATGGAGAAAGTAAAAGATGTGTCGTGATTTCCCACTCGTAGACGACGGTGGGGGTTCAAACTAAGAACGTCTTTGTTTAGGGATTTGGTGTGTTGTGATATCTAACTTGGAAATAAAGGTCTAGGTGAGGGTTCACACTAAAAGACACCATTCCTTAGCATATTAGGAATAAGGTGTTGATGTGATTTTCCCACTACGTAGCAACGGGGTGGGTTTTCAAACTAAGAAGAATCGGTGTTGGTAGTGATTTTCCTACTAGTTAACCCGAGGTAGGGGTTAAAACTAAGCAACGCATTCCTAGCTTTAAGAACTTATGAATTATGATGTTGAAAATGTTGCAAAAAGTTTCTTAAGTTTAAAATCTCGAATCAGTTACGAATAAGTCTTAATAGTTGTTGTTTGGAGTCCATGATTATCTTGAATTATGACTTTGAAAATATGTTGGTTATGGTTAAATTTTAAAATGTGCACCATTCAATGTTATATCCATATTGGGAGTTGAAAGTTCAAAGTAATAAGTATGAGGGTTACATCTAAACTTTTATCAACAATGATTATTGTTTAAATTGCTTAGTTGAACTTGTTGAAAAAATAGAGGACGATGAATTTATCAGTAGGACATTCGTAGATCACTTACGGGACGCTTCTCATTATATGATCCCTGTATTAATAAAATACAAGAAAGTCAAACTTGTTGAAAAAATGAGAAATTCCAAAAAACATATTTTGTTTGTTGTTAGTGTCAAATTTCAGGAAAATGGTGAAATACGGGGCTTACATGTTTACTTCTTAACATTGCGTGGGGGACACACAATACCTTAGTTGGCGGGATTTGATAAGTTTTTTCCATGATTAAGGCTTAATTACACATTATCTTTTACTCTAAATAAACGAGCTTAAATGACCAAAATACAACAAAAAAACTGCCAAATTATTGTTTGTTTTGGCATTCTTTATTGTGCAGGATTTGGATATCAACAAAAAAGACAGGAGAAAACCAGACCAAAATGACAAAACTGAGCATGGAAATGGAAAAGACTGTGCAAAATCAAGGCAAAGTCCAAAAATGGCCAAAGTCAGGTCAATACGATGAATCAGCAGTTTCAAAACGGAGCCGGAACTGAGAAAACTATTGGATTGCAATCTATAACCCATTGATGGGCCGGAAATGCCCAATAGTATAACATTTGATGACTGTAAAGACCAAATGGGCCCTCATTCAATTTCAACAGCCCATTTGTGTGCAATTATTGACAATGACTGTGAAGACTCTTGAAGGCCAATCCTAGCCAAGGTTTCTGCAAAATATTCAGCCATTGTACAACAAAAACCCACTTCATAACCTTATTGGGCTTTAAAAAGCCAAAAAACATAACCAACACCTTTTTGGGCCCAAGACACCACTCAGTGGGGCCCAATACAAGCCCACACACCTTATTGGGCCCAAACCCAAACCCAGTGGGCCCAATACAAGCCCAAAAGCCCAACAAAAGCCCATTAATCCTTTTTACAAAACTTTAGGGGACCTAAAGTTGTCATTTTTAAAGTGTTTTATAAAGAAATAGTGGTTAATAAAGAGAAGGACTAAAACTGCCAAATGGCAGTTTTCTTTTTATAAATAAAACACAAGGGCCATTTTTGCAATTTGCCAAAACTTTTCCATTTTTTTCTTTTGTTATAAAAACGACAAGGACCATTATTGTCACTTTCTAAACCTTTGTTATAACTGAAAAATGGCTTAAAAAGAAAATGAAAAGAGAATGAAAGATGAGGGACCATTATTGCCTCTTCCCCAAGGTTTTCGTTTAAACCTGCAACCAACCCCGTACCCTCAACCCCTTACCCGCCAAAACCCAAACCGCCACCCCCACGGTTTCTAGCTCCAAACCACTATCCCTAGTACACTCTTTCAGCTATCCCCATTACCCTTTACACCACCTCCCCATTACTACTAACTCTCCCCTGGCAAAATCACACAACCCGAAGACCCCTTCAATGGTTGAGATGAAGAGAAGCCAATGGAAGGTTAGGATTGCTTGGAAAGCATTACACTCTCACAGCAAACACGACCCAAGACAAAGAGAAGGCAAAAGGACTTCTATAAAAGAAAAGAGAACAAGCCAAGAAGAAAAATCCCATTTTTACTTTCTTAGTTTAAATTTTAATTAAGTTTGCTTTAAAAATGTGTTTGTTCTCAGTTTCCTTTTTAAAAGTTTTGTTGTAATCCTTTCAGTTTTAATAAAAGTGAAGAGTTCTCTTGTTATTGCATTTGTCAAAATTTGAAACATAATTTAAGTAGTTTAATCCTGTTTAAACTTGTTTAAAAGTGTGTTAAAGTTATTAAAACTCTCTTGTAACAACATTTCACAGCTTTTACTCAATAAAAAAGCCAAAAAACCCGAAATTATAAATTAAAGGGGTGTTGGTTTGTCTCAAATTGGGTAATATGGAGTTTATCATTGGTTTGTAACCACACAGGTCCCAAACTTTGGCTGAGTGTGATTGTTTGTAGGGTTTATTAAGCAATTTAATCACCCATTTTTAGTTTTAAAATAAGTTTTTAAGTCCCTTTGTATTTCTGTCAAAATTTTATAAGCCACAAAGTAGCTAAACCACTTAAGCTGTTTAAACAGCTTAAGCATCATCTCTTTGTGCTTATTTCAGTCATATGTAGCCTTTTCAAAACTACCTTGTTCTGTCCCTTTGGTTTGACCAAGTATAAGTCAAAATTTGGCTTTGCAATTTTTTTAAGAACCCTCAATTTTAAGCTACAATATCATCAGCTTTTCGGTTTCTAGACTTCTAATACTTTGAAAATAGCTCATTGACCACCCTCTTTAATTCTTTTGTTGCTTGGATTTAGCCAAAAAGCTTTTATAAGCTTATTTCAATAAGCCAAAATAAGCCTTAAGCTCACTGTGTGCCCTCCCCTGGTGCTGAGCACCATAGTTTAGCCCTTTTATCTAGCTTATTTTATTACTCGAAACTCTAGGATTTTATTGCTTTTATTTTATAGCTTATTACTAGTTCTTTAAGCTCCCAAAATATTATAGCTTATCTCCCCTTTTAGGTTGCTTTATAAGTAGCTTATATGTAGCCCTTTTCTTTTTTTATATAAAAATGTCATTTTAAGGCTTAATCATAGGCGCTTATTTTAGGGCTTATTAGATTTCATAGTTATATTTAGGGATCCTCTTCCCTATTTATCTGTCCCCCATAGTTGTAGCTTATTTTGTTAGCTTATATCCCAATAAGAAAGAAAAATAAGCTCATAAGCTTATTATAGCTTTTGCAGCACCAAAAGCTTAATTTTCATGCTTATGTAGTGGATTTCAGACCATAGTGCTTATTATGGGAAAAAATGTTTCATTAGAGCCCACTTATAAGTTTTCCTTTTTTGGTTTTGCTAATAAGCCATTAGGACTTAGTTTGCATATCGGGTTCCAACTCAGGGGACCATTAGTGTAATTTCCAATTTTTTAGTTAACCTTGTTTATCCCTTTTGTTATTAGCCTGTTACTTCGTTAGTCCTTGTGTCTTTACTCAGTTAGTCCCCAAAGTTAACAACAGTTTAGTTTATTTAATTTAATTAATATAATTTAGGTTAAAATTTAATTAGTTTAATTACTTTTAATTTAATCAGTAAAATTTGGGCATTTTTATATTTTTAGAATTGTTAACTTTTTCTTTATTTAATTTTATTTTTTCAGAATTTTTATAACTTTTATTTTTTGTCTTTTTCTATTTTCTTAGTTTTAATTAGTTATTAATCTTTAAAAATTCATAAAAAAATCCAAAAATTAAGAAAAAAATATTTTTCTTTTTTACAAAAATTTTCTTGTCATTTAGTGTCTAGGAAAAATATAAAAATTTGTAAGGCTTTATTTTTCTTAAAATTCGTCCTTTAGACCCGTTTTACGGGGACGTTTTTCCGTTTCTTTCGTTTTAGCTTTCAATACGACCATCCGTTTTAGTTTTAGTTTTCTCTTATTTTTCAAATTAATTAAGTTAATTAGAATTTTTATTTTAATTATTAATTTAATTTATCATTTATTTTCTTCATTTTTAGTATTTAGGTTTCCGTTACCTAATTCTGTTCCCCGTATTTTAATTTAGATTTAATTTTAGATTTCCCTACTAACAAACTAATTTTGTTTACCGTAGTTTTAAGATTCCCCATTTCCTATACCTGTTTTCCCGTAGATTAATTTAGGTTTTATTTATATTAATTTTAGTTGTAATTATTCAGTGTTTCCATTTCATATATTCTTCTTCATTCATTTTCATCTAACCAGGAGTTACTTTCAAATTGAAGCCTCGTTGCGGACATACGACCCGGAATATCTCTTCCGGGAATCGTTTTTATAATTGATTCCTATCTTGTGTATTTTATCCTTTTGTGGAATCTGACCTTTTGCCTTGGTCAAGGGCATTCGGTTAGGATCTGTATTAGGGTTGCTATATAAGTGTGTACTATCACACGAATCACCTCCTATAAAAACCTTTAGGCCTCTTATTCTTCCTATAAAGTTGCTAATTTTATTAGGGTTTGACGATTTTTGCCTTGATCTAAGCCCATAAGTCATGATCTGATTGTATTGACACCTAGACATGATATTGATTGGCGATTCAAGGTCTATGTAAGCGTGTCTCTTGAAGAGTTGACCTATCATGCAGGAAATTTTGATGTTGTTTTGGCTTCCGGCTCTTATCCTTGCCTTTACCCACGGAGGTCGAGGGTTCTTTAATAGCCATTGATGATGGTTGCCTTTCTTCAGGTATAACAAATCTTGATTGACAAGAGATAGTGCGAGAGCTTTGTGATCTCTTTGGCAGCTCTGAACAACTGGAGTGGGCTTTTGTTGAAATGGTGAAGTTAAAATTTCTTTTCTGCTTTCCCACACAATATCATTTTTCAAGAAGTTTTGCATCTAATCAAAGTGATATTGATGCTCATCTCTGGAAGTGCGTCGTTGTCTCAACATTTCATCAACAACTTTGCACAGTTTTGCCTCATCTACCGTTTCTGACATTTCTTCCACAAGGTTTTATGATACTTTCTCAACTGGAAGCTCATCATCATCTGTGGCATGTGTATCCGTCCAAAAATCAAAATTATCTAATTGTTCTTGATTACCTGATGTTGACGGACTTGATTCACTTTCATTAGCTTGACCAGGTAAAGATTCTCCAAAAACATAAGTTCCATGCTTAGATGTCTTCTGCCTCTTTGCACTATTCTTCCCCTCATGATGAGCATCATCGTGAGGATCGTTCCGATCTCTTGGGCGAATGGCGGAAGATCTACAAGGAGTGTTAGAATCAGCAAGTCCTTCAAACTTGATCTTGAGTGCAAGCCAAATTGGTAAATCATCATGATGCAATTGAGGATTATCTTTCATGGTCAGATAAAATTGATATTGTTGTTCTTGTGCAGAAGCTTGGCTGCCTTGAGTTGGATGAACATGCAAAATATGATTTGACATGTAACTTCGGACAGATGAATCAAATTGATAATGAATTTGGTTAGTTATAGTATTGTTTATCCGCAAAGTGAACTCAGATTGAATATTCTCGCGTTCCCTTTGAATAGCGTCTGCAACCATCTGAGCAACTTCAGCTTGCATCTTTTGCCTTTCCAATATTAGCCCCTCTGCAACATAAACTGGAACAGTTGTCTTTGTAACTTCTTTCACTCGACTCTCTACCATAGAAGGTAAGTACTCTTGCATAACCTCTTGTAATTAGGTAGCAAGCTCATGGAAACTCTTCCGTGGCATGAACGTAGTTTTGAGATGTCCAAAAAAGTAACCATATAGACCTTTAAGTTGTTCAAAGAAACTTTTGTACCGTTTAAAGCGTCTAGTCTTGGGTTGTAATGAATATGATGGTTTGAGATAAAATGATGGTTTTGGTGAAGAAGATGAAGGTGTAGGATCAGTAACCGTTAATTTCTGAAGTTTCTCAGTATCCGAAGATATGAGAGTAGAATGAATCCTAGGGGATCTAATTGTTGTAAGGGATGGTGTATGCCTAGACTCCTTTACATGCTTCCATCTTTCCCTTCTTCTTAACTCATAATCATCCTATGTTGATTCTTCCTCCTCTTCAATAACATTTACAGGTTGTACTACAATAGTTTTTTCCACCTCCGGACCTTTCTTATAACTCCCGGGATCTAACCTAGTGCCGAGATCATTTTGAATATTAAGGACAGAATTAACAAACTCATCTTCTTTTACATTCTCTGTTCCTTCTACCATTTTCTCAATCTCCTCAGCTGCCAAGTGCTCTTTAACTTTTTTCTACATTTTGCTCGACTTTAAGATCATCATGACTTTTATGCTCAGCAATGCTTAGTTGAATTGTATCTTGTACAATCATGTCTTTAACCTCAGCAGCAGTTGAGATTGGTGTTGGTTGAGTGAGTCAAGTTGACCATCTTGGTGGAAAACGATGTCTAATAACAGTAGACTTTCTTCGAGCACTTGATTCTCCTTCATCCACATCAGACTTATGTGACCTAAGGGCGCTAGTTGTCCTATGTGTTGGAGTATGCTCCTGTCATAATAAATAAATATATGGCTGGACACATGTGAGCCTATGGGGGTCACACACATATACACTGAGGTACCATATTATATATCGTGTTTATTGTATTTATGGTATATAAATAACCCACGTAACTCGGGATCACTATTGGGCTTCTAATAACTAAGTAAAGTACTTATTCTATTGGACTTGGAAAACAAATGAGAGGCCCATTTGAAGCCCATAAGGGGCCGGCCATATGAAGGTATAGAGAGGGGATAAGATCAAGTTTTTTTGTTATAAATATATAGGATATCTTCTCATAATTGATTAATAATTTACCAAAAACTCTTTCCTACTTTCTCTCTCAATATACACAACTCAAACTATATTCCCATCCAGGGTTTATAGTTTTCTTGATCCAATACTTTGAATCTTGTTTATTCAAGGTGTGTTACAAGGCTACGGGGTTAAGACTAGCATTTAATTGGTATACAAGGAAGTGTAGTGTGGATAAACCATAGAGGTGATCTCCATTGATCACTTAGTTTTATTAGGTGGTTTATATATTAGGTGAAGGTCACTATTCATTTCTACCGATCACGCTACAAAGGTATTACTCTTGTTCTTTTTATTTGATTGATCATATGACTCTATGGATCCGTTGATAGGTGCATGTTCCGCTGCTTTGTTTATATGATATTCATTTGATTCAGCACCTATAGTTGTATCAGAGCCATCATATGATGTCATATGATCATCTTATATGCGTAAAAATGGCTAAAAACGTGTGTTTTTTATGGATTCAAAAGGATAACTTAAAAACAGCCTCTAGGGTTTAGTTTTTGAAATTAATTCGGCCTATATGGGGTCTTATAATCTGTGATTTTAAATCCCATATCCATTTGTTATGCATACATTAATCGGTTTTGTTATCGGGTACATGTAAAATGACCTAAATCGCGTGTTTTGGAACGATTCGTGAATCGGTTTTAAATCAGCCCCTTGGGCATCATTTTCTATGATAATATGGTTATTATAAGGTGTTTAATACAGTACATAATGATCCTTAAGTTATTGGCTACACGTATAAATCGGGGTTTTAATTCTAGTTAATTTATTTCTTTAATTCGTTGGCTAACAATTTACTTCTTGTTAATTATTATGTATCCATGGAAAATACATGCATATTTAGATATGGACTTAGCCAAAACCTTGTTAATACATGATATTATGGTATTATTATGTTTTTTATGCAAAGCTGATGAAAACCTTGACAACTTGTGACTTGATTCGCATGTAATTGCATTTAATTTCAGTTTTGGGTTTTGCCATTGTTTTGGCTTATTTTGTATGTTTTTAATTCTTGTTGTAGCCATTGTTTAGGCATTTTACAGTAGTTAGATGATAGGATAAATGTATCAATCATAAAATTATTGTAACTGATGTTTGGATTCGAATGGCGAAAGAGTTAAAGGCATAAAGTCAAATTCAGAGCTGCTGGAGTAACCTCCACTAAAAATGGATTTCCTAGAGTTTTATAAGGAGTTGGAAGCTCATTGTTTGGGAGCAGATGCACAACTTATGGGGATACGACTTCTTCAACTGGAGCTCAGATTGGGGAAGATTCCTTCTAGGAGTTCCAAACCCATGAAGTCAGCTGATATATTATGGCAATTTTGGGCATCATGTTCATTTAGGGTTTCACTTGCTCATGATGGTTCTTAGAGAAAGTCAGAGCCCTCCTTGTGGTTGTGTGGTTAACCTTTAGTTGACTTCTTGGTTCTCGTGATGGCTCACGAGACCAAGCATATGTTTTTTCATCGGTTAAGGCTTTGCATACTTATAGTTGTGTTTGTTGTTTGCTTTTATATATGTTTGGAATGTATATAAACTTGCAAATATTTTTTTATATAAAACTAAAAACAAAGCACAAACCAATTTTAGAAACTAAATATTTGATTTAATTTAAAGTTTAAATATGATTTGAAACTAAACACTTGTTTTTATA
>BQNB010101072.1:512-24560 GCA_026074375.1 Tanacetum coccineum | reverse complement strand
TGAAGTCTCAGTAAGCACTAAAGGGGTTAAAGAATTGAACGGATAAATGGTAAAAAGAAAGAAGCCCTCCATACACATAGGCAGAAACTGGGTCAATACATCTATTGTCAGAATCAAAATGATGATTGCTGACATTGAAGACTGACATCATGGACCTAGTGATGCAATGTACAACCCTCTCTAGCCACTCAAGGTCTCTTAAAAGACACTTGTTTCATTTCTCACGGAGAACAACACGCTTCTATCGGCTTTCTCATTCTGAGATCGTTGATATTAAAAAGGTGGCAGTCTGCTCCAGCCTCTGTTTACCAAATAAAAAATGTGCACTTATAGAGTCTAGAGCTAACGAAATCCATCAAAATCTCACTAGGACATAAATTCCAATATACAAAATGTCATACATCATTATACAACATTTGGTATCAAAGAGTGATATGCATTATCCTTGTGATAACTGTTAGGACATCAGAGTGATACTCTTTAGTATTCACAATGACGATGGAAATCCTGCTTGAGCCAACATCAAACAAGCTCTTGGTAGGAATATTCAACTAGATATCGGTAATGGTCCAGTATATGAATTGACGACTTAATCAGTCATAATGTAACTAACTGATTCACTCTTACCGTGTTGTCTGCTTTGAGATGCTTTGATAATGAGAACAAGCAAGTACAGTGAATCTAATGCAATTGCGTTAGAGGATCTAACACTTTGAGCTGGAAACCCTGTCAAGGAGATTCTTTTAAATTAAATCTACTTGATCACAAGTACAGTAGTCATAGTATAAAACGGTCCTCACAGAACCAGAGGTTAATGTAACCGAACTTAAGACGAATGACAAAGCCATATTCGTCCATACCTGTTGTTTATCACTAACATTAATTTTCAGGTATAAGTGATGGTGTTGCAACCTCGTTCCAGCTGAGTCAAGATTCAAGACCTCATGCTCATGATCCATAAAGATGAATTCATGATGAAAGCTCAAGTACATGTTTCTAAGTCTTCTGCAATCTCTGATGTACAAGCACTTCCTCAAAAGAACATCATCGACAAGATTACTCATGTAGTTCTAGTAATCATGCCAAAGTAAATGTTAAGGGAGATTGTTAGCAAGTTCTCAAGACAATGAGCATGAGGGTAACGACACAAGATCGCAAGGTGGCATAAAGATTCAAGGATAAAGATTTAGAGATCTCAACAGTCAAGACAAATTAAGGCCAAAGACCATGATATCAGTATTTTGTCAAAGAATATCAAGTTAAAAATCAAGATCCATGATCATAAGCATGCAAAAGGAACTTCAAAAGAATTCCCAAGACAACAAGGTTCTAAGACTAAAGAACGAAACAAGAAGTGAAGCCTTATGCGCAATGACCACCCCTTAGGGGGAGATTGTTAGACCTAGTTTTATGAGAAGTAATGGTCATTAAGACTCCCAAACCTTGTATTAGTCTAGTAAATGTTCCTGGGAATTCTATACGCTAATTGGGCCTAGTTACGGGCTTTAAGCCTATTAGATATCAAGCCCGGCCTTGGAAGCCCACTTAAACCCAAGGCTAGCCCATGTACTCAACTATATAAAGCCCTCTCCTCATGTGGAGAGGGTGTTGCTCATTTTGTTTTCTCATTAATGTGTAGCCATTTCTTTTTGTTATTTCTCTCTCTAAACTCATCTCTATCTCTCTCTTTAGTTCTTCCTTTTAATTTTGTGTGTGTGTGATTTGATAAGCTATCAATAAACCTTTCAACCAAAACTTGAAAACCCTTAGAATACTTATATAATCTGATGAAAATAGGAGAGGATAGAGTGAGTATGTTTGAATTTGAAGTGGTGAATGAAATGTTAGAAAAGGGTCTTATCTTTATAGGAAATACTTGTGGTAAGGTTGAATGGTGCTTTAGGAGTCAAAGGTATTGTGTCAAGCCAAATAGATCAATACTTTGGAGCCTTATGGTGTGCATTTGGTCATTCTAAGGTGAAAGGGTGATGCGGGTCATTGTGGACTTCACAAGAAGTTTTACAACTCCCTAGGCAATGTACCTAACCGTTGTAGTGTAGTATAGGCAAGACTTGGGGGTTGATATCGTTTTCTAGGGAAATAGGTTGGGAAGGCTCAAACAGGATGTAACTAAGGTCTAAGGGGTTGAAAAAAAAATAGTATTTTTGTATTTTTATATTTTTTATAAAAGCAGGTAAAATTCTGGTTTTGAGACGTTTGGTTTTAAAACTAATTAAATAATATTAAATCTAAACTATGTTGGTGGAAACTTGATAGGTAAACAAACGTATTTACTTAATCATGCATTACTCCTTAGTTTGCTTCTCCTAATCCTATTGCTTTGTCACTCTTGTGATGATTTGTATAAGTATTTCCTAGGTCATGAACGAATTACACGAATCCACCGTCTATGTAATATTCTGTTAAGGCAATGCACAAGTAAGGTAGTATGAAGACTATTATAAGGCCCCTAAGAGTACATTACATGCATTAAAACACTTAAAAGGGATCAACCATATTAGAGGTAAGGTAGTATGAAGACTGTTACCGATGGTATCCTTTCTACATACGCGTGTTTCCCTAGACGTCTATGCTAATATAATATTTTATAGCCAGTTTTCTAGAGCCTAACGCGCACATCCATCACAAGAAGCAATATTAAAAAGATCTACAAACTAAGTTTCATGCAATCATAAGTAAATACTAATGGACCTAGCCTAGCATGTTAAAGAGAAGCAAAGAACAATAATTAATCAAACAACACATAGACATATTGAAAGATTAAGAGATAATGGACTTCACTTGATTAAAACATGAGTATAAGGCTGGTACAAGAGGGTTTTTATACCCTAAAAACGATCCTAAAAGCTGCTACACTCAAACCCTAACGATATAGTTCGTCTCCCAAAAGTTGCACACTCAAAACCCTAAAATCGAGTTTGTATATATATAGGAAAACGGACGCGACGGCGTCGCGTTATAATCCTGACGTTGTCGTCACGCCGAATATTCTAGGGCTTCTTTAAGTCGGTTAAGATCTGACGTCGTCTTGATTTCTCGACGCTGTCTCTTTATAATCCGGACGCCGTCACCAATAATTGTGACGTTGTCTCCAACCACTGTATGCATTTTCTTCATCGACTTTGATGTAGAGTTGTAATCTTGTCCGTTTCTTCTCCAAATGAGCCCAAGTCATGTGTATTTCCTCCAAAAGCCATCCAAGTGCTAAAACACAAAAACAAAATATTAAGCACGTATTTTGGGCATATTTGCATGATTTAGGGGTTAAATGACCCCGAAAAAGTGTATAAAACGACAACTCATCAAATACCCCTACATTTAGGATTTGCTTGTCCTAACGCAATTGGCCTTTTCTACCTAGACAATAGAAATATGAGGGGCATTTAACTTACTTTTCAAAGATAATTTATGACATAACTAATTAGACCTCGTAATTAAAAGCACGGAAATCATACACTAGCACCTCACAATAAGTGTTTGAATTCTCTCTTTCGCTCGGGTGTATAATGATATATAACAATATGGGAAACAGAAAATTAACACTCATTACATGTCATAGCATATAAATTACCATAAGCTTGACAAAGGATCAAACCTCCACCGCTATGGCGCAAGTACTAGAAATTACTATCAAAGAGGTCTTTTAAAGGGTTGTGATGTTTGGGTGTAAGTTAAAGGGAAACAAAAACGGATGGGATATATTTGGGTGACATTAGGGTGAATTTGGGTGGTGAGTTAATTAATATACAAGAATACGTGCGAAGGCGTTGCTAAGCCAAGACTCGGCCACACTAGGATTAAGATGTACAAAACTCTACATCAAGCTCTTTTCTTTTTCTTCTGACTCTTTCTTGGACATAAACATAAACATAAGCAAGATGGCAGCCCGTACATTTTCTTTTCATTTTTTCGATTTTCTTTTTTTTCTTTTTTTCGTACACTTTTGCCCTACCATCTGCTGAAACATAATAGTACATGACTTGGGGTTTATAAACGCACCTCTACACTTGAGTTTTTACTAACTCATTAAAATTAACTAACTATAGACCCGAATTGAAAGGATCAAAATAACATGGAGTGTATTAAGCACGTATGGGGGTAATAATTTGACTTTCTTGCCCATTTCTCCATAAAATAAAAACTACCATGAATCTCAATCGTCCCAAAACTGTATACACTAATAAAAGACTTGACTTAGCAACCATGTACTCAAGCAATTAATTAACTGGGTTTATAACAATAATGTACTAAAAACGAGTACATACAAGGAAGGCTAAGGCGATTTGGGTGTACAATTTGGTAAGGGTGTAAATAATGCTCTTTATTAATAATCTGGAATCCACCAGAAAATTACGAGAATCGTGAAAAGGATAGGCTCAGAAGGGTGTACTAGGGGTATGTTGCACTAAAAATGAGTGTGAAGCAAGGGTGTGGGGATAGTTATATGATCGGGGAGACCATAATAACAATTACAGGTTTAAAACAGCGCTTATCCTATTGCCTCTTATCATTTAGAAAATCCTAATCTCACTTTGCGGTCTCAAGATGAATCACAAAAACAAGTTCTAGAATTTAATATACTACCGGTACACTCTCATATAATTTTAACTGATACCAATGCTCCAGAAAAAGCAACAAAACCACATATGCACGATCAAATCCATGAACACGACATTCATGATTGTTCATTCCTTAACTCGAGCAAGCTAAAGGTAAAACTATCTTAGGTATCAGAGATGGATGCCTGAATTCCTAAAGATCTAGGGGCGAACCTCACATTTTTGGGGTGATTTTTTTTAGTGGTAGGGTTTTTGTGCTAGTCATATAATTCCTATTCTTGAGACGCTAATAATACTCAGTTTTCATTGGTATGTGCTATAAAAAAATTTAAATTTGGATCAAATTTACCTTCTATGATATGTTTATGTATATTACTTATCATTTTAAGGACAAAGCAAATTGCAATTGAAGGAATAGTTTCTAAGGCTTGTTTCCCCCCTACGCTTAAATTGAACATTGTCCCTAATGTTCTTAAAAATACCCGTAAAACAAATAAAGGGAAAACAAAATGGCGAAAGAAACTAGTACTCCCCTGGTTTTGCTTAATAACGAAGAAGAAACAAATGATAAGCTGGCTAAATCGTCATCTAAGAATCGTCCATATGAAACTCCTAAGAACTCTAAAGCTTATTCTCATCAAATATAACCTGCTAACCAAAGACAAAAAAACTATACCTAGCATAAAATCGGCGGGATAATAATATACAATGATGTGACTAGGGTTTTGACACTATGAAAGTTATAAAGATAGGATGAATGTGCTAGATCAAATCGTGGTTTTCTACAAGTTTTAGGAAAATTACAAATTCTAGAAATTATACAAAATTAATTTTCAAAAATTAAAAAAATACGAAGTTTACTGTAGATGGGCTGGCGACGCCGTCAGGAAAAATCCTGATGCCATCTCCAGCGTATGTAAACAATTTTTTTTTGTTTCTTGGAAAATTTTATGCACGCAAATCCTATTAGTTATTTCCTGGAAACATACTACATAAACCACAAAAACAATTTAACATAATCATATGACTCTAAACATTACACAAGACGCGAATTAATCTAAATAACTCATTTTATATGTTTGAAATGGTTCTTAGAAACCGGATATTTTCCCCTAAACTTATTTGATGCAAAATACCTTTGATTGTAATTAAGACGAGTTCAAGACAAAAAAAAAGCATGATCACATAATTCAAACATATAAAAACAAATGATAAAAAATTAAAACACACATGACACTCCTAAAATGTATGAAATTAAAAGATTGGGTTGCCTCCCAAAAAGCACTTTTGTTTATTTAACAAGTCTTGTAGCTAGACTAGGAGTCACACTTCTTACGTGACTCCTCCTTCGTCTTCAAGAGTAATGTCATCATCAGCATCAAATTCTACAGCCTCTTTTTGGTATAGTTTTACTCGCTGCTTGTTTACAATAAACTCATTCCCTTCTCCGTCATGGACCTTAAACGCCCCACTTTTCATGTCCTTAGTAACAGTTAATGGCCCATACCATCTTGATTTTAATTTACCCAGAATTAATCGCAGACGAGAGTTAAAAAGAAGAACCTTGTCCCCTTTTTCATAATTGGTCGACATCTTAATCCATTTGTCGTGCCATCTTTTAGTCCTTTCTTTATAAGAGATGGAGGATTCATAGGCATCGAGTTTCAATTCATCTAATTCATTAATATGTAGAAGACTGTTGGCCCCAACTTTCGTTAAATCCATGTTACAAGTTTTAAGGGCCTAGTAAGCCTTATGCTCAAGTTCAACAGGGAGATGGCATGCCCTGCCATAGATTATCTTGAACGAGGTTATTCCGAGTGGAGTTTTAAACGCGGTTCAGAAAGCCCAAAGTGCATCATCCAGTTTATGAGACCACTATTTCCTATTGTTTCCAACGGTTTTCTCTAGAATGCATTTTATTTCGCTATTCGTGTTTACCTGATCATTTGTTTGAGGATGATATGCGGTGGAGAATCTATGAACCACTCTATACCTCTTCATTGCTCTCTTCTTAGCTTCGTTTCTTATTTGGTAATTTAGAATTGATGTATCCTTTGTCGTTTCAAATCTTTCAGTATGCCAAATCATGAGAACAAATCTATTAAGGAAGTTTACTGCGTTTGCGAGATTCGTATGGTAGGGAAAGGCTGTAGCTTCTACCTATTTATGAGCACGGGTAAATTCGATAGTCTATCTAGCGTTTTGCTTGGGTTTGTTATTCTCCTAGTTCCCATGTTGATGTTGGGATTGGCCCTATATTCTGCCGCCGCTGAATCTCATGTGAATGGACGATTAATGGAATGGGCCCTCCCCTTCCTTCCTCAGCTTGCCTCTTGAAGTCAATTGCCCAAAATATTGTTTATTTCACTCAGTCCAGAGGTGTATTTTGGGTGTGGTGCTTTTTGTGGTGGTGTGCGTGGGTGCCTAGTTTGTTTTGTGGGTTTCATCTCGTTTGGTGAATGAGGTGTGCTCCGTGGTGTGTGTGTGTTCATCTTGTGTCAAGAAAATTGTTATTGTGTGGTATGGTCTCGGGGTGGTGATGACACGAGGTCATCAAGCTCGGACCGTAATTTTATCGCGTCATCGCGCAGAACCTAGAAGATAACATAGATATTAGCTCCATTTGTGGTCAGTTTAGAGATAGGAATACGGCCTCAAAAAAGACCACCTTCCTTGCAGTCGTGGAAAGATCCCCACATCCATTTCTACATTTGAGTGCCCTTCCTGATGGTCGTGGAGATCCCATGATGCCCTCCTGATGGACCACTATGGCATTGTCGAAGAATCTAGGCAGCTTCATTCCCATCGACACACCTCTGTATGATTTGTTCCGCACATTGTTTGAATAGAAAGGGTTCTTCCCATAAAAAGTATCTTAGATCACTAAAGAATTTTTGTTTCTCCTAACGGGTAGACCGAAAAGGTAATACTCGACTTGCCTGATAATTAGCATAGTCTGCATACCAATGTTTGTTACTTTTGTCAGAAATCGTCATTAGTTGTTCTTTAGGAAATAGGTCTCGAATTTTTGCCCTGGTTAGTTTTCCAAGATATAGATTTTCAACCCGGGAGAGGTTGTCGGTTGCGAGGTTTTCGGCGCCCTTCTTGTTACGGATTTCGATATCGAATTCCTGAAGTAACAAGATCCATCTTATCAGTCGCGGTTTTGCATCTTGTTTTGTGAAGAGATACCGCAAGGCGGAGTGATCAGTGAAAACGATAGTTTTGGACAAAACCAAATATTGACGAAATTTGTCAAATGCAAAGACAACAGCCAAAAGTTCCTTTTATGTTGTTATATAGTTTTCTTGTGCCTCATTCATCGTTTTACTGGCATAATGGATAGGCTAAAAATGATTGTCCTTCCTTTGCCCCAATACTGCTCCGACAGCGTAGTCACTGGCGTCACACATAATTTCAAATAGCAATGACCAATCTGGTTTAATCATGATGGGGTCCTGTGTTAATTCTCGCTTTAGCTTGTCGAAGGCTTAGATGCATTCTTTTGAGAATTTAAAGGGCATCTTTTATGAGGAGCTGGGTCATCGGGCGTGCGACTTATGAGAAATCTTTTATGAACCTTTGGTAAAAGCCTGCATGTCACACCCCGCCAAGGCGGAAACGCGAGGCGTGATAAGAGAGGGAATCATCACAACACATAACATGTAGCACATAACGCATATCAGTCACATAATAGTCCATGCATTTATACTAACACATAATCATAGCAATTTAAAACTCATTTCAACACTTGCATCATTTCCATCCCAAGTTTAAAACGTAGTAAAAAGTGGACTATGTAACTCACCTGAATGCTCAAAACGCAGCTTCCAATTCCTATCATGCAACTATACAAATAAATAAATACTGTTACTTGCGACCAAGTTAAAATCTCTAGTTCATGTAATGCACATATGATGGATGTCTAAGGGTTTGATTAACCATCATGGGTCACCCCGACACCATGCCCAACCTTAACCACCACATTAACACATTACACTAGTTATCTACAATTTATTCATAAATGCAGAATTTTAATGTATCTGTACTAACTTAAAAAACTTACTTGCTTACCTTCATAAATTATACTAAAAATCAGATAAGTTCATTTATGAGTTTACTAACTACCTTGAGATTCCCAAGTTCCATTACATGTGCAACTATCCTAAATAAAATCCAACTTCAAAACTGTCCTAATTCGGATCTGATTACACACTAAAATGTATGGTCCTCATTACCATACTTTGACACACAACCAGAGGCTAATCTTCTAGGGTTTCTTTATATACATATTGAACTTAACCACTGTTGATTGACTAACCTTAATTCCACTTTTAAGTTAGGGTTTTACCCTCCCAAACATGACCTAATTCAGACCCGTATTTACTGTTTTGATAACTTTTAGTGTAATCAATATTTGAATGACTTCCCTAACTCAAAACGACTTGAGGCCAGATTTTTTGAAAAATAAATTTCTTGGGCTACTATATAGACACCAGAAACACCCTAAAAATCATTACCATCATAGAGATATCATCTCATTAACACATCCTTAATTCTGCAAAACCCTAAATCAAGATCTAACACAAATCCGAAACACACCGTTTGCATAATCATGCTTCTAAATTATCCCTAAACACAATATGATCATAAAACTTTATATACTTACTGAATTTTTATAAACCCTAAGATCCATCACATTGCATGTTACATGAATGCAAGAATTAAACTAGGTTAAGGATACATACCTCTTGATTACTAGCTCCTAAGACAAACCCTAGCAAAACCTTGGATTAAATTCATGTTCTCCTTGTTCTTAGGGATGGAATTCGACTCAAAAGGTATATGGGGACTGAATGAGTCATTTTTTAGCTTATGGATCCCTTATCTAACTAACTAAAATCATAATCCTAGTTCTAACTCCTAAAGATATGCCCAAAATCTCTTTTCTTTTCTTTTTCCTTTCTTGTGCCGATTTCTACATATACATACATATAATTTTTTTATTTAATTATTAATTAACTAATTATCTTTATTACCTTAAGTTTTCATAAAAACCTAAGCTAATTTGGGTAAACCTTTTTACATAAATGCTTCTTATTTAACTTTCTAAAAATAACTTTTCATTTCACATTTCACTTTCTATATTTAGAAAGTCTACTATAAATATCTAAATTTCACTCACTTCACTTACTTCCAACATGTTACATTTCCCATAAACACTTAACACAAAATCATCTAACTATTGACATAGCATTGCATGCAATACGCCATTCCTTTCCATTATCACTATACGTGAACAAATGGAATACTCATCACCAAACATAAACGCACTCAAAATGATTTTATGCACCTATTCAAACGACTTAGCACACATATATATAACACATAACACACAAGGAATCAGACAAAATAGACTCTTAGCCATTCCTAAAGGTATCACTAACCTGATTAAATCATGGATGTCACAATATCCCCTCCTTGAGGAAATCTCGTCTCGAGATTTAACTAGCAGGCTCAACAACTCGGTCCACGAACAACTGTGGATACTTAATCCTCATCTGGTCTTCGTGTTCCCAAGTAAACTCAGGACCACATTTCAAATTCCATCTAACTTTCACAAGTGCTATCTTCCTACGTTTTAACTTCTTAATTTCTCAATCCATAATCTCTATAGGTTCCTCGACAAAACGAAGTATCTTGTCGACCTTGATCACATCCAATGGCACATGCAAATTAGCATCCGCCAGACACTTCTTTAGATTTGACACATGAAGGGTGTCATGCACGCTATTCAACTCCTCAGGTAACCTCAACCTATAAGCTACAAGGCCAATCCTTTCAAAGATCTCAAATGGTCCTACATATCTCTGTGCTAACTTACCCTTCTTTCCAAAACAAACTACGCCCTTCCAAGGCGTCACCTTTAACGATACACGATCTCCCACCTTAAACTCTAACGGCTTTTGCCTATAATCAACATAGCTCTTTTGACGACATCTTGCCGCTTTGGGATTTTCCTTTACCAACACTACCTTATCAGTCATTTGGTGTACTAACTCAAGTCCAGTCAAACTACTCTCTCCAATCTCTGCCTATAGAACCGGCGACCTACATTTCCTTCCATATAAAGCTTTAAACAAAGCACACCGAATGCTCAAATGATAACTACCACCAAAATCAATAACACATGCCCTAATTATATCTTCCAAAGTCTGAATCATACATTCACTTTGTCCATCCGCTTGAGGATGCTAAGCAGTACTCAAATCCAATCGCGTCTCTAACACTTTCTGTAGCGTCTGCCAAAACCACGAGGTAAATCATCCATCTCAATTTGAGTTGATAATCTCCAAAATCCCATTCCTTGCTATTATCTCATCAATATAAATCCTTGCCAACTTTACATCTTGAAATCTTCTTGTATAGCTAGAAAATGAGCTAACTTGGTCAGTCTATCGACCATCACCCAAATTACATCATACTTACTAATTTGACATTGGAAATTTAGTGATAAAACCCATGGTCATTCTATCTCATTTTCACTCAAGTATCTTAGGCTGTTGCAGCAAGCCAAAAGTCTTTGATATTGCAGCCTTCACCTCTTAAACAAATCCGACAATTGCTAACATAGATAGCTATATCATTTTCTACACGTGGCTACCAATACATGTCTCCAAGGTTATAGTACGTCTTATCCGCTCCCGGATGTACTAAGTATCTTGATGCATGGGCCTCATCCATTACACTTCCTACCAATAGAACCCAAATTCGATCCATAAAGTACAAACTCTCGCCTCCTTTTCTTTCCATCTGTTGATCCAAACCATGTAGCCTTTCTGCGAGTACGTTCTCTTGCTTGAACGCCTCACTTTGGGTTTCCAGTATCATTCCTCTTACTCGTCTTGATTTCACTCTCTCCTTTCTACTTAACGCATTACACACTACATTCGCTTTATCGGAGTGTCACACAAATCATTCTTCAAAGTCTGAAAAGCCTCTTCTTATTCTACGCTCCACTCATATTTCTGATTCCTTTTAGTTATGAAAGTAAGGAGGTTCAACAATCTTAAAAAAATTTCATGATGAACGTCGGTAGTAACCTGCCAATCCTAAGAATAATCATCCAATTCTTCACTACCTCACTCTTACTCGGGTCCACGCGAATACGTTATGGTTGACCCCGTGACCAAGAAAATGCACTTATTCCAACCAAAACTCACACTTAGAAAATTTAGCATACAACTTCTCCTTCCTCAGCGACTCCAACACTAACTTCAAATGAACTTCATGTTCCTCCTTTGACTTTGAGTAGGCCAGAATGTCATAAATGAATACGATGACAAAACTTCCTAAGTACAGTTTGCAAACCCGGTTCATTAAGTCCATGAAAACTGCTGGTGCATTGGTTAACCCAAAAGTCATAACCGTAGACTCAAAATGTTCGTATCTTGTTTGAAATGCGGTCTTTAGAATGGCATCCTCATGCACTCATAGATGATGATAACTTGACTAAAAATCTATCTTTAAGAAAGGACACGCTCCTCGTAACTGATCAAACAAGTCATCAATCCTAGGGAGTGGATAACGGTTTTTAGCAGTTAATTTATTCAACTCCCTATGATCAATACACATGCGAAAAGAACCATCCTGCTTCTTCATGAATAACACAGGTGATCCTCACGGAAAATGACTAGGTTGTATGAAACCATTGTCTTGCAACTCTCGAAGTTGTTAAGACAATTCTTGCATTTTTGAGGGTGCTAGACGATATGGAGACTTTGCGACTGGCGTCGCTCCATGAACCAAATCTATGCGGAACTCAACTTGTCGTCGTCGTGGTCATCGACAAATCTTTCAGAAACACATCAATAAAATCTCATACGACGAAAATATCACTCAATTTTGGTTCATCTACCTTTGTGTTCATTAAGGTTTTCACGACTCCTTGAGTACGTTCACCATGAACTCGAAGTATCTCATCACCTTCCAACGGTATCCTAACCACCTTCTCATGACATACTATCACAAACTTCCTCTTGGACAACCAGTCCATTCCCACAATCACATCAAAGCTTCCACGACTCAACGGTATCAACGAACTCCAAGGGTTACGAACAATCGAATAGGATAACAAACGAATATCGAGTCAAAGGCTAGAATGCATATAGGAGATTCCACATATGCAAATAGACGTGGATCAAATGACATAAGAATCCTTTGAAAGAAAGGATACGTATATGCACCGAGTGAAAGCGCAAACGAAAGAAAATCAACAGGCGTACCACGACAAATGAACACATAAAAAAATATCAATACGAAAGACGAAAATTCTTATACCAATTATCGACTTTACTCGAAAGGCCAAATTAAATAATATTTTTATAAAAATCAATTTAAATTAAGAAAGTCACTTTAAGTATAAAATCATTTTAAATAATAATGAAATTGTCTTAAATGTAATCTTTGAAAAATTCATTCTGGTTGTCATAAAAATCTAGAGATGGTTATCTAATGGTGTATCGTACCTTACCACTATGAATCACTTTAAACCTGCTTTTTATAATAAAATAAAATCTATTTACAAAGATCATTTTATACACAGTTTTCTCCAAACACCAACACAATACTTCCAAAGGGTTTTTATAATTAGACATCAATTATAAAATATGTTACTCAAACAAAGGACACCATAATACCAAAAGGGATCGTAAAACACCGTACAGACCCTAACACAATTCTATTGTTTGAAAACGAAAGAAAATACCAGGAACCATATACTCAAAATAAAATCAAACAAACTTGTACAAGAATACTCATGCAAGACGTTACGTACCCAAAAGAAAACGTAAGGTCTTATCCAAAATAACGATCAACAGAGCAAACCTAAAAGCATCGATACTAACACGTCGCCAACGGGTTACGAAAACCAAGGGATATACAAAGAAGGGAGTAATGATCCACACTAATATGTTAGGAACAATTAGTGCTTAAAAGAAACCTTTGATACTCATACGAGTAATCAATGCAACGAAAGAACTAACGAAACGCGCCTATATCCGAAAGAGCAGATCCGAACAAACAATCGAGCAACGATCAACCACAATAATAATAATAATACTAGGTATCCGCAAATACTAGATAGAAGAGAAACTTACTATCTATGCAACTCAATTTAACATATCCTCTAATTAGGGTAAGAGAAGAATTCTCTACCCATACCACCATCCTTATCATGAATACACATATATAAAAATCATATTACACTACCACCTTACAAAACATAAATAAATGCAATCATGGTCACAAGTCTACGTGTGTGATGCCTTTATAATTATGTTGGCCACCATAATTATAAGTGCCTCCTTTCACACGTGTACTTACTTCCAAGACTACCCATTTCAATCATAATTCACATATAAGCACATATACCACATTGCACATCTTAAACCACTCCAACTTAACACATAAAGGATGCTCCATCAAATAACTACTTACTTATATCAAAATAAAATCGAAACGACATAAAGGAACGAAAGTCTCGCAACAATTCCCAAAATACGAAATATCCAAAAGAAATAATCAATAACAACATGACGAGGTAAAGGACGGGATAAACTTATGCTGGGCCTCGCTTGGGTTTGACTTTGCCTCCGCAAGAATCACCCGACTCCGCGGGTCCAGCCCTATTACGCGCATCCGACAAACGATCAACTATCCTATCTCCTTCGGTTCCACAAGAGGCTCCTTATAATGGGCGGGGGGAAATATAGCTAAAATACTAAGAAAGTAATATATATCATATCAGATAATGGTAGACAAAATAACTAAATGAAAACTTAACAAAATAGGAAAATATAAGCTATGCAATATAGCGGGGAAGCATAGCAGTTATAGCATTAAACACTTAAGCCCTAAATGCATCTACATGAAGGACCCCTAGGTTATAGTCTAGGCTCAACCACCTACTTCTCTATAACCATTGGCTCTGATACAAATCTGTCACACCCCGCCAAGGTGGAAACGCGAGGAGTGACAAGAGAGGGAATCATCACATCACATTGGCGTCTATATAGAGAAACTAAAACATGCATAAAATACAAGGTATAGACACGCAGTGTCATGAAAATACCCAAACACATCAACAAAATCCAAAAGGCGTCTGACATTGAAATGAAGGCAGTTCATGTCAACGTCATGACATGCAAACATTCATACATCCTAACAAAGCAAAACAAATAACATTCATCATCCAAAACAAATAACGAAATCTAGATAACTAAACTTCGCCAGCTGTCTACGGTCTATCTAGCCGCTTTTCCTAACTTTAATCTCATCCTGCTGAATACCTGAAAATGATGCTTATACATCAACACAATGGTTAGTGAGAAACATAGGTTTTCAAACACACATATTCAATCCTTTTCAAAATAATTTAACCAATTACTATGGTTATAAAACAATACTTTTGCATGACAATTATGCTAACTAACATACAAGCTAACATGCAATTCAATCCAATCAATCAAACCAACAAATCATATACTGGGTAGGCGTACCCATCCGATCCCTCATAACCAACACTACGACCTAAATCGCTCTTGAATCATACCAAATCCATTTCCCTCTAGCTCAGGCCATGGATACCCGCAAGTAACCCTCTTGATTAGGCCTTAATACCTTCCACTAAACAGGCCATGGATACCCGCAAGTAACCCTCCTGACTTAGTCCACATCTCAATATCACATCACATAACATGTAGCACATAACGCATATCAGTCACATAATAGTCCATGCATTTACACTAACACATAATCACATGAATTTAAAACTCTTCTCAACACTTGCATCATTTCCATCCCAAGTTTAAAACACAATAAAAAGTAGGACTATGTAACTCACCTGAATGCTCAAAATGCAACTTCCAATTCCTATCACACAACTATACAAATAAATAAACACAATTACTCGCGACCAAGCTAAAAGCTTTAGTCCATGTAACACACACATATGATGGATGTCTAAGGGTTTGATTAACCATCATGGGTCACCCCGACACCATGCCCAACCTTAACCACCTCATTAACACATTACACTAGTTAACTACAATTTATTCAAAAATGCAAAATTTTAGTGTATCTTTACTATCTTAAAAACCTTACTTGATGACCACAGCAATTTAAAACTCATTTCAACACTTGCATCATTTCCATCCCAAGTTTAAAACGCAGTAAAAAGTGGGACTATGTAACTCACCTGAATGCTCAAAATGCAGCTTCTAATTCCAATCACGCAACTATACAAATAAATAAACACGGTAACACGCGACCAAGCTAAAATCTCTAGTCCATGTAACACACATATGATGGATGTCTAACGATTTGATTAAGCATCATGGGTCACCCCGACACCATGTCCAACCTTAACCACCTCATTAACACATTACACTAGTTATCTACAATGGATTCAAAAACGCAGAATTTTAGTGTATTTTTTCTAACTTAAAAACCTTACTTGCTGACCTTCATAAATTATACCAAAAATCACCTAAGTTCACTTTTAAGTTAGGGTTTTACCCACCCAAACATCACCTAATTCTGACCTGTATTTACTATTTTGACAACGTTTCTTGTAACCAACATTTAACCAACTTCCAGATCTCAAAATCATTCGAGGACGGACTTTTTAAAAAATAGACTCTCTGAACTACAATTTAGGCTCTTGAATCATATTAAAACACGTTTCTAACATCTAGATATCATCAGTTGAACACAGACCAAAAATCTGCTCAACTCTAAATCATGTTCTAACGCAAACCCTAACATACAACATGCATGATCATAACCCTAAACTAACCCTAATCTTTATACCATCATTAAAGTTCATATATAATCTGTATTTTATATAAACCCTAGATCCATCATAGATCATGTTACATGTATCATAAACTAGTGATGATGAACATACTTACCTTGAATGCTAGCACCTAAACAACAATTCTTGAGGGTTATTGGATCACACAAAATTCGGCACTCCAAGGGTTTTTAGGGGCTGAAATCGTAGGCATAAAGAGGTAGGGAAAATAATTATGAGCTAGGTTTATCTATATATAACCCTAGGTATCCTTATCCCTTAAGTCTTAGAGTTTGACCAAGATTAGGTTTCCTAATCCCTATCCTACCCCTATAACTGATCGTCCCCCCTTTTCTACTATTTTCTTATTTTTTTTAGTTATTAATTAACTAATTATCTTCATTACCTTAAGTTTTCATAAAAACCTAAGCTAATTTGGGTAAACCTTTTTACATAAACGCTACTTACTTAACTTTCTAAAAATAACTTTTCATTTCACATTTCACTTTCTATATTTAGAAAGTCTACTATAAATATCCAAATTTCACTCACTTCACTTACTTCTAACATGTTACATTTCCCATAAACGCTTAACACAAAATCATCCAACTATTGACATAACATTGCATGCAATATGCCATTCCTTTCCATTATCACTATACGTGAACAAATGAAATACTCATCACGAAACACAAACGCACTCAAAATGATTTCATGCACCTATTCAAACCACTTAGCACACATATATATAAAACATAGCACACAAGGAATCAGACAAAATGAACTCTTAGCCATTTCTAAAGGTATCACTAACCTGATTAAATCACGGATGTCACATTGTCAAAACTGGCCATCCCAAGAACTAATCAAGAAAGTGTGTTTTAATCCTCAAGATAAACTACAAACTTGTTTATTATCATCTCAACATGATTAGGCTTCAAGGAATTAGCTCAAAAACTCTCTTATTTGCTCGAATTTTGTAGAAATTGGTCTAGGGTTATTCAAAAAATTAAAATGATGTTTTTGTCTAATTGATAAGGGGTTTTTGCTTGGATAGGGGTGTATGTTACTCGTTTAATACAATTTTGAGTAAGGGTTTCATATGAATGTGTTCTTGATTGATTAAGTGGTCAAATTGTGCGAAAATTGATATAGGGTGTATAAGTGTTCATGGGTTTATGTTTAAAAGATCATATATCCTCCCTTGAATGTCTTAAAGTGGTTTGCAACTAGGTATACCATTACATTGGTGATTCTTGGCATAAAATTGCAGATGTGGGTCCAAAATTACTATATGTAGTGTTCTTGGTGCAATTTTTTATGACATAAGGCCTTGTGTGATGTTAGTAATTGCTAGAAAAATTATTTTTAAGTATTTAAATGTCTTGGTTAAATTATAACGTGGTTTGGTGTCCTATCCGGTTTTGACATCCTTGTTAGGCTTGGCCGATATTGACACCACTATCTTTAGACTAGCCGATATTGACATCTTTTATACTAGCAGATATTGACATCCTTTTTAAGCTTGGCCAATATTGTCACATTTTGAGCTGGCCGATATTGACACCATTCTAGTCTGGACCAAAATTGACATAGTTTGGTCTAGCCGATATTGCCACTTCTCTTAGCCTAGCCGATATTGACATCAAATTTAGCCTAGCCGATATTGCCATTTCTAAAACTGACCGATGTTTCCATTTCTAAAACTGGCAGATATTGCCATTTCCAAAGCTGGCCGATATTGCCACTATCTTAGACTAGCCGATATTGCCACTGTTCTAGAACTAGCACTAGCCGTTTTGCTTAATGTCTTAGCCGATTTTATACCTCTTTATACTCATTTTGATGCTAGTCTCTATTTAATCTTGGATTGCTTGTAGTTTTCTTTACATGGCGTAAACTTTAACCAAATTGATCATATGTCCTAGGTTAACTAAAATTTGGACAATTGACTTTTTAAGTTGACTTTTGACCATTGACTTTAGTTGACTTTATTAATCATGTTTAGTTAAACCAAGAGTTTTTTCCTAATTAAATAACAAGTCTTGTATCCTAATCAATCTCATCATCATGATCAAAATGTCTAATCAGTGATATATATATAATTTGTTTGTATATAAACTGTATTGGACTATTCTTAGCAGAATCATAAATACTCTCATTGTCCAACAACGTGCTCTTGATGATGCCTTGGTTGCACCTGATAATCGTGTTATTATTGGGAAGTGCAACATGAGGATTGAACCTACCAAGTCTCAAAAAGAAATCACGTATCAAGTTGTTCTAGATGCTCTGAAACTTACTGCCTGCTAAAAAGCCTTCTTAGCCACTATTGAGGTCCCTAAGATCTATATGCATCAGTTATGGTTCACTATCACCAAGATCAAGGATTCTTCTTCTTATAAATTTAAGCTGGATAACAAGAGTTTCAAAGTTGGAGTAGAAGTCTTTCGTGATGTTCTTTAAATTTGCCCTAGAATCCGCAATTAGGAATTTGTTGAACCATCTAATCATGAAGAGATTGTTGCCTTCATCAAAGAACATGGTTATCGAGGAGAACTGAAATCAAATACCTGAGATGCACATTGATCACATGAGTCAGCCATGGAGAACTTTTGCCTCTATCATCAACATATGCATCTTTGGGAAAGTCACAACATTTGACCAACTTCGACTATTAAGAGCTCAAATCTTGTGGGGTATGTTCTACAAGAAGAATGTGGATTTTGTTGAATTAATTTGGGAAGACTTCATGTACCATATTGACAACAGAAAGTCCACTGTTGCAAGACGTTCAAACATGCCCTACCTCAGGTTTACCAAGGAAATCATTCAACACTTCATCTCTAAAGACAAGAACATTTCCTTGAGGAATAATATGTTTATGCATGGAGTCAAGAATGATAGTGTTTTGGGGTTTATAAAGTTCATTTCCATGTATGAAATCAGACAGGTGTATGTCAAGCTCATTCTCGATGTTTTGGTGTCTAAAGAAATGATGGAATCTAAGGCATACAAGAGTTATCTTGATTTTGCTACTGGAAAGGTCATTCCTAAGGAAGCTAGAAAGAGGACAAAGGCTCATATGAAGGAAACTTCTCTCACTGCTGATGACAATATCATCTCAGAAGATCCTGATACTGCTTTGGAATTGGCTAAATCAATCAGCAGAACTAAAGCTGAAGAACAAGAAGCAGCAAGACTTGTTCATGAGACTCATGCACGTCTAGTCATTGAACAACCTACTAGGAGAAGAAGGCAGACTGGTGTTACTATCAGAGATACCCTTACTGTGACAAAGAAGAAAACATCAGAACAATCACTAAAGCTAAAAGGAATATAAATGCTTTATGATGCTGCACTACTTAAAGAAGATACAAGGAAAGCAATTAAAGCCAGCAAATGTGATCTCAAATCTCAGCATCAGACTGGTGGCTCATATGAAGGAGCTGGTTCTAAACTAAAGGTTCTCGATGAGTCAAAAGGCAAGACAAAAGACACAAATAAAGGAGTTAGTTCTAAACCAGAGGTTCCTGATGTGTCAAAAGCTATGTCATCAGACCAAGAAAGTGAAAATAAGTCTTGGGGTGATAATTAAGATGATAATGATGATGATCGCAAAAGTGATGATGAAAGAACTAAATCTGATGATGACAAAAGCATTGATCTCAATAATACAGATGATGAAGAAGAAGCACAAGAAGATGAGTTTGTACATACTCCTGATGATTATGTACCTATAGATGATGAAACACAGGATGTAGATGATGAAGAATATGTAAGTATTAATGAGGAATTGTATGGTGATGTGAATGTGGAAATGAAAGATGCTGAGCATGATGATAAAGACAAAGGTGATGAAGAGATGACTGATGCTGAAAAGGTAGAGACTGAGCATAAGGAAATCAATCAAGAGGTTGCAAGTGCTCAAGTACAGGACGAAGTCCCGACAACAACTATTGTTGCTCCCGTTACACAAAAAAAAAGACTGAGGCTCCTCCATCAAGTTCCAGTCGTTCTGTTTCATCCAACTATGGTAGTATATTCCTCAACCTAGACAATATTTATTCTATAGAGACAAAAATTATGTCTATGTTGGATGTTCATGTTCAACAAGAAATTTAAAAAATCCAGTCTTCTTCAATGCTCACTGTACCGGTCTCAGTTATCGTTGAACCCACAGTTCTTTCATCAATCCCTGAAGTCGCAACAGAAGCTCCTGCAACAACTATTCCTCCATTCACTCCTCCTATCATTTCTCGCTCTCAACAATCAACACCTCTACCAATCCCAACAACATCAACAATAACAACTGAAGCTCCTACCTCCACTTCTGTGTATCTCGAATATGAAACCCTTTTTGCTCTCCAGCTTAGTGTATATGACTTGAAAAAGGAAGTCAAAGAACTCAAACAAGTTGATCTCACAACAACTCTTCGTACATCAATTACATCTAAAGTTCCTCCAGCAATTAATGAATATCTTGGATCAAGTGTTGGAGATGCTCTTCAAAATGAGCTCTAGAAGCACACTGAAGAACTTAGATAAGAATACTCCTAGAAAAGTACTTCATAAATCCAGAACATCAAGATGGAACATGTAGAAAAGCAACAAAAGTCTTAGTATAGAATGAAATCATCTGATAAGATTGCACTTGCTGAGTTTGATTAGAAACAAGCCTTGTTTGACTCCATGCATGAATCCAAGTCATTCAACAAACATCCCGCAAACAAGACTTTATATCACGCTTTGATGGAGTCACTGATAGAGGATGAAGACGCCATAGATCAAGAAGTTTCTGATTTAATCAAACACAAGAAAAGACCGCATGATGACGAAGATAGAGATCAAGACCCTCCATCTAGATCAGACTAAGGGTTAAAGAAAAGGAAGTCAAGTGATGATGCTCAACCATCCAAAATGCCAAAGTAAACTGGTTCTTCTAAAGATGCCACATGCTCTCAGCCAAAATCGACTGGCAAGTATGTTCAATAAGAGGAAATAGTTTTTGAGCCTACAGATGCTGAGATGCCTTTGAATCAAGGAGATGACATGAGGAACACTAATGCACAACCCGATGTTGAGGCTGTTACAAAGGATGAATGGTCCAAAAAACCTGCAAGGCCTCCTACTCCTAATCCGGAATGGATCCAAGGAAAATCAGTTGATAATGAACCAACACAGACTTGGCTCAATGATCTTGCAAATGCAGAAAAACTCCTTCTTTCCTTAAATGAATTGATGAGCACTCCTATCGACTTCTCCGCCTTTGCTATGAATCATCTCAAGATCAGCAATCTGACAAAAGCCGATCTATAGTAGGACCGGTTTATAATCTTCTCAAAGGAACGTGCAAAAGCTATGTGGAACTAGAATATAACATGGAAGAATGTTATCGTGCTCTATCTAATGAACTGGATTAGAACAACCCTGAAGGAAATCGTTGTCCCTATGACCTCAGCAAACCTTTACCTTTGCAAGAAATTCGAGGTTGTCTTAATGTCCTTGCTAATTTCTTCTTCAACAACGACCTAGAATATTTGAGAGGATGAAGCACTGACAGAAATTATACGGCATCAACAACAAAAATAAAGGCTACAAAGTATGATACGGAAGGTATTGAAGACATGGTTCCCAACTTATGGAGTCCAATAAAGGTAGCATATGACAAGTACGCTTCTTTAGGGATTTCTCATTGGGGACCCAAACGTTAAAGGTTCTATGGACAAGAGGAAGTGGACTGCAATAGATCAAAGACGGACTCGCATCATGATTAAAGACATTGATAAATAGTTGCTGCATAGAAGGATTATGAGGAGCCTAGAAAAGTTTGTTGGTGGAAGGGATTACGGGACTGACTATAGGCTTATGAATCTTTCATATTTTGTTCAACTCATTCAGGTTATGTCTCATAAAACAAATCTTGTGAATATGTATATTACGTAGTGTACACTAATAAAATAGGCTTATATAGTGTTTGAGTACTGACAATCAACTTTTTAGGGGTAATTATATATCAAATAGTATAAGAAATTATCAAATATAAAACCTCACAAGTCAACCTAGTCAACCTTTTGGGAAAAAGGTCAACAAACTCACGGGTATGATATAAATGATTCCGGGCAAGTGTTACCCGGGTCGTTCTCTCAACGAGGCATGAAATTGACGGTTATGTTTTTTTGTTTGACTTTTGGATGCTTGAATACAAAAAGGATTTGGTTTTGGATTCTAAATTCTATGGGAAAAACATAAAAAGGCACGGGAATTTAAACCTAATACTACGGGAAAGCATAAAAAAGGCAATGGATGATTTAAAATTCTACGGGAAGCAAAATGAGGCAAATAAATGAAACCTAATTCTACGGGAAACATAAGTAAGGAATGGGAAAGTAAATCCTAAGTCTACGGGAATATAAAAATGAAGGCAATTAAATTAAAAAAAACACGAAAACGAGAACAGGATTCTAATCCTGTTCTTTAAAAAAACAAATTCTACAATTTTGACCCTACGAATGTAAATTTAATTTTCCTAAGTCCTAAATGATAAAAGAAAATTTTCTAAAAAAGAATTATATTTTTTTGACATTTTTATAATTTTTTATGAATTAAAAACCTATTTAATCTATTTAAAATCCTAGAAAATGACAAATTAATTCCTAAAAATTCCAAAAAATGATTTTCTACTTTAGAAAATTCTAAAATATCATAAAAACTAAGAAAAATATTTTTCACTACTTTTTATAATTAAAAACTAATTCCTAAAATTAATTTAAAAAGCTAAAAATAAAATTTAAAATCTAAAAATGATGAAAAAGATTTTAAACTTTGTAAACCTAAAAATATTTATTCTAAATCTAAAAACTATTTTTTTGTATTTTTCTGATTAATTAAACTATTTTTAAATGATTTTCTAAATTTTTAAACTTCAAAAAATAAATAAAAATAATAAATAAAGGAGGAAAAATCTAAAAAATTACAGGAATGTCCTAAATGATGTAAAGTTCCTGGATAAAATAAGCTGGTTAAGCCAGCTTATCAAATAAGCTAAGAAAAAGCCAAAATAAGCTGCGAAGAGCTTATAAGAAAAAGAGATGAAAACGTGTATAAGTAAATAGAATGTGCAAGAACTAACGGAAAAGTCCCAAGGGCGCTAGTGGTAGTGAGTGTGTGAGTTAAAACGTTTGGTTGAGGGGGGTTGAGGTCCCGGGTTCGAGTCTTGCTCACCTGGGACTTCCCCCAACTCCCAAATATTTTTCAAATGCCATTTTTTTACAACTTTTTAGAGGACTTAAAAATAAGCAACTTTTTTTAATAAACCAAAAATAAGCACAAAAATAAGCTGTTAAAGGGATAGAATAAGCTATACTACACTAAGTGACTTAAATGCTAACTGTTAAGCTATTTTAAGCACTAATAAGCAATCCAAAAAGAGAAATAAGCTAAGACAGATACTTAACTACACCTAATAAGCAATAAAGAACAAAAATAAGCAACTAAAAGGACTTAAACTAAACTTAAAATGACAGAGAACTTAAAAAGTTATAAAACTTAAGATTTTAAAGCTAAAATGCAAATAAGCTTAAATGAGCTCTAAACTGAAGGAAATAAGCT